>VWZG01006113.1:1051-33712 GCA_013396735.1 Grallaria varia | reverse complement strand
AGGCGATGCTGCTGAGAACGCAGCTGCGCTGGGCAGGGCACGTCTCCAGGATGGAGGATCACCGCCTCCCTAAGATCGTGCTCTATGGTGAACTTGCCACCGGCTGCCGCAAGAGAGGAGCCCCAAAGAGGAGATACAAGGACGCTCTGAAACAATACCTCAGCCTTGGCCATATTGACTACCATCAATGGTCCACTTTGGCCTCCAATCGGGAGGCATGGAGACACACCATCCATAACGCTGCTGATTCCTTTGAGAATGCACGCAGAATCAGTCTGGAGGAGAAAAGACATCGCAGAAAGAACCGTGCCCCGCCAACACCACCTATGGAGACTTTCTGCTGTGCCTTTTGCAACCGGACTTGCCTATCTCGCATCGGCCTCTTTAGCCATCAGCGCGCTTGCAGCAAGCGTGGGTAGAGCCCTTCCCAAATCTTCGTTCGCGAAGCCCAGCCATGATTACAATTGCTCTAATACTGTCATTTGAAAGCCTCACAGGAGGCTATCTGTTCTGCTTTTTTCAGTGTGCACATTTCCTCTTACAAAATCTTACCGAAGCAACCAGAGAGACTTACCTTTTAAATAACTGTATTTTCAGTAAGGGTAATGCCGAAATGGGAAAGGTTATGTACTTTTTATATTTACACAGTGATGATGTAACAAATCCCTATGCTGTGTTTCTTTCCCTTTTCTCTTCAAATTGTGTAAATTTTTGAATGATAGGGCAAGTAAAATCATAGTTTCTTGTAACCTTGAAATTAAAAAAACAAAGAAAGTGGTTTTGCAGCATTTTCTGAAATGCCACATTTTCTATAACTTGACTCTTGAGGCACTCTGTTGACTGGCTTATCAAAGAAATTTTCTTCTGTCCATATGCTCCTTTTGAAATTACTCATTCACCACAGAATTTTAATGCAAAATGCAGCTGATATTCAGTCACAGAGAGAAACAAGTTTCCACTGACTTTGCATATGGCAAAACTTGAGAATCTGTGACTTCAGAACAAAAAAAGTATTTGCCAGTCCGGTGCCAAACTTTACTCTTTTGGTTTTTGCATACCAGTCCCAACTCAGTATTTCCAAAAACCTCCTCAGCGTCTTATGGCATCCACTATCTCACGTCAGTTAGGATGTATCTATTTCCATCCTTTTTTCACACCATGCCCTCCCTTCCTTTGCAAAACATCCCTGTGTTTTACTGACCACATATATACCAGAATTGGGAAGCACAGAGTCTAATATCTGTTCCTGTAAGTGTGGTCATATCAAGGAGAGACTGAATCAACCTCTATACCAAACATGACAAAAGCTTACTCCCAATATCTAGGACCATGCACTTAAGAGGAGCTGGAAGGCAGCTATAAACATCCCTCCTCTTACTTTTCAGGGAAGATGTGTGACTTTCAAGCCAGGGAGCTTCCTGAGCTGGAGAGGAGCTTAGAGCATAACAACTTCCTCACCATTTCCCATCCAGACTACTTTTGTCTTCCTATAAAATTTTCTAATAGTACTTTCATATGCATTTTTTCACACATTTCCCAAGAAGATGTTATAAGGCATTAGAGAGTGAACTTGGGAAATGCGGCAGAGAATATGTAGGGTTTTGAATGTCTGAAATAGCATTGGTTTAAGAAAGAGAGTAAGTTCTGACTGCTGATGTTAGTGATTTTTCAAGGCAGTAATAGTCCCTCTGTAATTAAAAATTCGGTAATCTCCTGGAAATAGTGCTCAAGACTTTCTACAAAATTACCGTATCATGAAAACCATCTCTTGGACTCTCTTGGTAGCCGCTGGGATAGAACTGCTGCGGGCACTTTTGAACTGATGCTTCTTGTGCTTATGCTCCTAATGATGGAACGGTGAGCTGTGATTGTGATGATACATAAATGAGAATAAGTTGCCTTTATGGTTTCGTAGTAAAATAGCTGATCAGACCAGCATGTGTTGGTTTTGACAGATTTAGAATGTAGAGCTGTCTCAGAGATCTCTGTTCCATGCAAGATCCTGAAAGAATAAAAGGAAATATACTTTACTGCTGAAAATAACTTCAAATTAGCATCTGCTTCCAGTAGACTGAACATAACAGATGTTTTAATTTTTTTTTCCTAAAAGAGACTTTAGTAAAAGTCCGGAAGGTGTCATATTTTAAAGTATTGAACAAACTCAGGCAACTACTGCAAGGAAATGCCTCAAGAGTGGTCAAAGAAAGTCAGTGTCTGATGCAGCAGAGATTCCAAACAGCAGAGAGAGGGAGAATTTGGTCCTGTGCATGGCAGTTGTGAGAGTACTCTTGCAAAATGGATGTTGGCTTTTTTTGGATGATGGATGAAGCAACATCACCATTCAAGAAAATCCTGTGCAGCATGGAGCTAAACTTTCAGAAAGATAGCTCTGCCTTTTGAATTGGTACAGAACAGCAGTAGGGTCATATTTCTGCAGCATCTTTATGGAGATAAAGTTTTCTCTTTCCCTTACTGTTACTGGAGAAAAACTTGTTGCTGCCCAGAGTTTCCTGTTTTTGATTAATGGAACTCCTGCATGCATCCCTATTAACTAGAAAGGGGATATCAACGTTACTATCTTCAGTGGGACATTTTCTGATTGTCTATGGAGGACTAATTTGATCACTCTCTTTTGTGCTTTCTGGCTGCCAAATACCCACAGGAGTTAACAGTACTTAAACACTCTTTTAACAACTCTTTCCTACATACAAGACCTGCAATTTCTTGGGTAGTGTTTGTGTGTGTGGATTGTCTGCCTCTGAAACAGAAGGGAAGCAGTCATCAGGAAATCTCTCCATTAAGAGCTGCTTCTCTTCACTAAGAAAAGGAACCTTAAACTAATTTGGATTTTCCCCCTTGGTAGCCATGAACTGGATTACTTCAGACCAGTTTGGCTAGGGAAATAGGCACAGAGAGATGATGGTTTGTGTTTTTTTTTAAGCAGAGCTTTGCTGTTCCTATATAGAGAAAACCAGAATGGAGTTTTGTTTGGTTGGTTGGTTGGTTTGTTTTAGTTTTTTGTTTGCATTTTTATTTTTTTCTTTTTCCCAGGTGCTATGGAAGATCTTATTTCAGTTCAATACCTGGTATTTAGAAGGTTTTAAAATCGGAGCTGCACCTCTTTTTTCCTCTTCTTAGATTTCTAATAGTGGAGCTATAGAAAGAATCCTGATTTCAGCCCTTCCCCTTGCATGCAACAATCAGTATTAGTAAACTGCAGATGTATATAGAATGTACATACACATTATATTGAAGAATATAAAAATGTTACAGTTACAAAATGCATTTTACAGAACCTCTAAACAAATAATGACTTGAAAACTCAGAGACCATGCCTCCCTTTTGTCCCAGAAGAGCAAAATCTCTGATGCACCTATGAAAATTTCATGAATACCGTTAGAAAGACTAGTTGCTTAAAATATTTACAGTCTGTTGTTAGGTACTTAGACTGTTCCAGCTATATTATTTAAGATGTGAGGAAGTGCACTTCAAACAATTTGAAAGAGAACCAGCAAAGAATGAAGACTTGTATGTTCCTTGATGTGCTGCCACATGAACAGACATACAATTTCCAAATATCCCTACAGGTGGCTCTAGGAGCAGGTTTGAGCAATTTGGTGTTGGGAGGTCTGTGCACTGCTGCCTGATAAAGACGAGGCCAACTCAGACTGACTAAGTAAGCTCAGGTGCTCAGGTATTGAAATAGATATATGACAGAACTTGCAAACTTTGTGTAGCTTAGTGCTGCAAAAGGAGATGAAGGCAATGAGTTTGTATGAGTACTTAACTAGTGCTACAGGTAGTGTGATGCTGTTGGTCTGATCCAGTGAAGAAAACAGCCAATTTACCACTGTTGGGCAAATTTTTGATCCCAGTGGAGTTCACAGACTTTTCTCTGGTCAGAACATCCCTGTATTTTTTTGTAAAACTTGTATTAATGTCTACACAGTTGTAAATCAGCCAGTCATTTAATTGGAGAATTGTACTCTTCCTTCTTGATTTTTGCCAGCCTTTGGTAGTATTTATTTCTGGGTTTATCCTGAAATGTTTTGGGTATATGTGATTTTTCCTTGTGCAGAGTTGGTGTTAAACTTCTGAAGTGTTTTGGAATTGAAAAAGGTATTACAAGAGCATAAAAGAATAATGTAATGATAGTAGCATGCTGGGGAAGAATTAATTAGGATAAAAAGTAGCACTTTTTCTTTTGTTATTTCAGAAATATTGCAGTAAGGACTTACTCTGTAGAAAGAATGCCTAAGTACTGAAAAGCCTAACAGAAATTCCTGCCCATATGCATTCCTGCTGGTGTAATTCCTCTGACAGCTACAGTGTGTGCAGCCTGTAATTCTCTCTATAGCTGGAGTAGCCTGGTGCTGGTCTGAATCTTCATCTTAGGCTGAAGGTTCCTTTCAGGTTTATGAATAAGATGATCATAAGCATGTTAACCTTGGCAAGATATTCCTTCTGCTGTGGAATTACATTATACTAACAAAACAAACTGTTGTTGTAAGAATTGAGGGGTTTTTCATAAAGAGAAAATATCTCTTAAGGCTTTACAAAGACATGGTAAATTTATGTACATTTTGAGAATATGTGTTGTAAACAAAGAGGTACTTAATAGGTATTTTCTCAGAAATGTGGAGGTGTTGGAAGTTCTTAACTGACTCTTGTTGCTATAATTTTTCTCTGAATATGACAGATACACGCTGAGGCACTGTTGCACCAAATTTCCATGCAGTCTCTGTTTAGGTTTCATCTGACAAATAGTCACATTAGTACTGTAAATGCCTGAATACCCTCATGGAATCTACTAAGGCTGTAGACACTGCTCACATGAGTAACCATGTACTTACTCGTTTTCTCTGCTGGGCACTTACTTGCTGAATGTGGATAGCATTAATACCTGTTCAAAAGGGCAGCTAGTTCAAAAATATAAAATGGCAGAGGAAGGGTAGAAAGGCCACTGTGACCTTTTGTCTTTCTCTCCCCTACAAGCAGTACTCAGGGCACGCAATATGCCCTCACTCATTTGATGGGCTGCAGTTACACAGCTGTTCTGTGCTCTCTTCCATTCCACTTTGGCCTCCCTGGATTCTAACCAAGCCCTCTGTATTTAACTGTGCAGGTAGGAGGCAGGGAGTGGGGTTACGTGCATTGTACGTTGTTTAGCTACGCCTGATAAGGAAAAAATATGGCTGGTTGAAGTAGGTAAAGAAGTAGTTTAAGTAAGTTTTAATTTGCCTGAGCCTGAGGGTATTTTGGAGCTCTGAGGCAGCTTAGCAAACAGAGAAACAGGCTCTTTCAAGTTGTCAGCATCCTCTTACAAATCCCTGAAGTGTGCCCGCACTTAGTAATGACTAAGATGATTTTTTTTTTTTTCTGACTCCAATGCCAAGTAGAGTATTTAGGACTTTTGAAAGTTAATATAGAATTGTTGATGTTCTGCATAACAACATAATAATGCAGGTATGTTTACTGGATTGAATGTTATGCCAGAAGCTCCAGTTCTACAGCAGCAGACACCTGTATATGGGCAGAGTTGGCAAAGAACTGCAAACGGCTGATTTTGATGTGGGCACATCAATACCTTGTTTTGAGCATATGTTGAAGTATCATAAATATTAAATGACAGTATTCAGCAATCTATTTTATGGAAGGTTAATTCAGTTAGTAGATAATGAACAAGGACTTAGTCTTAAAAACACTCTCTGCTCCAGCTAAAAGTAGTAGTCTGTGATGTTCTTTTTCATTCATAGACTGGGTGTATTAGGTATTGGGAAAAGACAAAATATATGTTTATAGGAAGATGTGAATACTTTCTCATATCTCTCTAGATCCAGTTAAAAAATTAACATTTGATAGAAAACAGCAGTAGACATTGCCATGGCCGTTCTTGCAGTGAAAAGCTGTCAAGGATTTATAGCTCACACCATTGCCTGCTGCACAGGTGTGGTCAAAATAGGAAATCCAGATACATTCAAAATCATTTTCCTGAGTGAGAAAATTTGTATTCAGTTCTTGAACTATTAAATAGTGATGATGTAAAGGTTTGAGAGTCACAGTTCCATTAAGGCCACATTATATTACCTTAGTACCAAAGGCAGTATAACTGTAATTGATTTAACATAGTGAAATACATAAAGGAGGGCAAAAAGCACAGCTATGTCATTTTAGGTTCAGTCTTTTTTCCATTTTGGCCTTCTGTATGCATTGCATCCTGCTATGCATTCATCTCTATGCATTTCAAGTCATGCTAATTTACAGCATTTTTAGATATCACTAGTTCTATTCTACGTAACTGGAAAGTTTTCTGGCTATCTGGTATTACTTAGACTATTTTCTGATCATCCTCTGACCTTTCCTAAATAGTGTACTTGGATTGGGTTTGTTCATATAGAGGCATTGTTTTGAAAAACCCTTTAAAGATGTTGATATGTACATCCTGACAGTGCTGAATGTCTTTATACATATTTGTGAGTGTGTGTGTGGCTCTTGGCAGTATCTGGAGTCAGCAATTTGAACAATTGCTAGAGTTTCAGATAAACTCCTCTGGTGGCACTGCATAAAGGTGTGCAGCCAGGAGCAGGTTTGCTACAGACACCAGATCTCCCCATGATCCTCTGACCACCTCCATCAGAGACAGGTGAATGACCCATGAGTCAGTTCGGAAAGGGATGCACTCAGAGTGCAACATGCTATGGGATACTGGCCTTGATCTGGTTTCTGTGACTGTGGAGCACTGGACTGTGTAGCTTGTAGGCTGAGGTGTGAGTTTTTGTGGCAGTATCAGCAGGTTGAGCTGACAGCATCAGCAGGTAGAGCTGACAGCTGCTGCTGCTGACCTGGCACACACACCAAACACACATCCAGTGCTCTTACATCATGTGCTTCACATTCACCTTGCGCACATAAGCCCTTGTCCTGCACAAATTCCCCATCTGGATATATAAAATGGAGAACAGTGCAATCTTGTTTCCTCTTTTTGCTCTAAATAGCATGCACTATTATCACCTTCGGGAATACCAAAATCAGACATCAACATTTTCTAAGGATGTTTCTCATGCCTTTTCCTTGGCTTCTTCCTGTGATTCTTATCTACTTTAAGGTACTGCGGCACAGGTTACACACTTGCAGTGTGATTGCTTTTGGTCCTAACATCCTTTTGAAGTAATGTGAAATGAGTTAATACCTCCATCTGCTTCCTGAATAGATATTTTGCTATTAGAGGTGAAACAAAGACTTTCTTTCTAGCTCAAATTCTGCTGTCCACTGAAAAGATAATTTCACTGTATTAACAGCGACATTTTTCAGCTGAAATCTCCCATATAGTTATAGGATTCAGAAGAAGGAAATTATGCTGAATCTAGGATTAAATTGTTCCTTGCTTACACACAGACTAAAGAAGTGGGAAGAGGTTTGCATTTAAATTGTAGCCTAAATGTCAGGTGTGGGAGGTAGGTTTTGCAGAACATTCTCCTGGTGTATTCAGCAGAGATTTGCAGTTCATACAAAAAAGAAATTATGACTTTATGATGGAATACACAAATATGCTAGATGTAAAGTAAAGGTGGTTATTGCTTTTAGCTCTTGAGCTGAGTTTGTGTAAAGATCTGTTTTATTGTGAATAGCTGAGCTGTACTGTTAGTTGTATCTTGAATACCCTGTTTTTCCAAAATACATTTCTTTTATTTGCTCTGTCTCAATACGCTTTCTCAAGTAAAGAATTGTACATATACATGTATTTTCAAGTTAATCGTAACAACAGAAAAGTTCATCCTTTGCTGTTTTTTCCTAACCAGATTGAGTGCTGAAGTTTCAGATAATGAGTCAACTACCTAACAATACTTCATTTTTATTTCATAAAACATAGATTGTTCCAGGAAAATACTTTAAGTATGACTCCTAAATTTAGTAGTTTGTTCTGTAACAAAACACATGTTAGAGCTGCAGGGAGATATCCAAGTCAAGATAACACAGGAAGCCTCCTACCAGCTTTGGCATGATCCTGTGATGTTCACACATTGAGTAATTTTACGCATGTATAAAATAGGATTGCTTCTGTGTGTGAAAAACTTAACATAGTGAAGACCCCCTTAAACTATAATGACTTGAGAAAATTATACCAAAAGTGTAACTTGAAACGGACATAATTTATAATACATGAAAGGTAATTAAAAAATATTCTGTCATTCAGAAACAGAAAAATAGAGGAAATATAATGTAAAGTCTAACTGTGATCTGCTAGAGAAATCTATGTCCTTTTTTGCCTGTCTCATATCTGTGTGAACTGCCTTTATTTCCTGAAGTTTGCTTGACAACAGAAACATCTCTGTATGTTACCTAACACTGTAAAGAAATGATTTTCTGAGCTTATTAGTATTTCTTCTCAGATAAAGGACCCATAGCACTCCTTTCATTCTTTCAGAACAATTCAGAGATACAGGAGTGCATCCCCTCTCATATCTTATTATTAACAAGTAAAATCTGACCATAACTTTGGACTTGCAGCTATGTTGAAAAACATACACCTGATTTTGTTTAAGTCTTGAAACTAAATATTGTCTCTGTATCCTTGCATTTTTTCTGTAAGAGGTTCTTGCATTTGAAAGGGAAACTTTTAGAGTGAACTATGTGGAAAAAAGGACTGCTTGGATTGGGAAGCCTTATGGTTACACTTTTGTGCATATTTTGAATATTAAAGTGACTTTGTAATGATCAAGGAAGCAGAAAATCAGGATCCATTGTGCAGTGCAAAAGAAAATATTCATTTACACATGAAAATAACTGGGCTATTCAACTGGATAAAAATAGTGTATTTTCATATTTGTTTACCATGTCAGCTTAAAGCTAGACTTAGAGAAAGGTGGAGAAGTTCTGGTGTAGCAGAACTGCTCCTGCTCTTAGGTCCCCAGCCTGACACTTTTTTTTTGTGTAAGGAATTACTAAACTGGTAAGGTAAGGTCTATCCTGCCACTTTCTTTCTCTTCAGCTCCCAACCCTTTTCCCCATCACCTGCTTTGGGAGTGCCATGAGTCCTATCCTTTATAGGTGTAAGAAGCATAAAACAGAATAAAATGTGGATCCATTGAGGTTTGAAGGTACCTCTGGAAATTGTCTATGGCAATCCTCCAGCCGGAGGAAAAGGTTGGCAGAGGCAGGTTACCCAGGCCATCTCCAGCTGAGTATTGAATATCTTCAAGGACAGAAATCTCATATTCTCTCTGGACAATATGTGACAGTGTTTGATCACTCCTGTATTCAAAAAAAAAAAAAAAAAAAGGAGGGATTTTATTACATTTATGGGGAATTTCCTATTTTTGAGATTGTTCTCCTTGCTTCTCATCATGCCATTGGGCACAGCTGAGAAGATTTTGGCTTTATCAAATTTATATTCTTTTGTCAAGTAATTTTACAAATATACAAAATCTTCCTGATCTTTCTCTTCTCTGTGCTAAAGAAGACCCAGTCCCTTCAGCCTCAGTCTTTCAATGTTTTTGTGGTGCTGCAGTGGACTCTCTCCAGTATTTCCACATCTCTTACACCGGCAAGTCCAGGTCTGGACCCAGCACTACAGATGTATCCCAGTTCTGTGAAAAGAGTAGGCACCATTTGCTTGACCTGGTGGCAAAACTTTTTCTAGTGCAGCCCAGGCTACTGCTGCCTATTTTTGCCATAAGGGTGCCTTGCTTAGCTAATTTTCACCTTCTTTGCTAAGATCCTGAGATCTTCTCTGCAAAGCTGCTTTCCATCTGGCCAGCCCCCAGAATATACTGCTGCCTGCAGTTGTTCCTGGTGAGAGGCAGGACTTTGAATATCCCTTTGCTGGCCTTCAGCTGGTATGTATGACACTAATCACACCTCTTTAAGCCTGGCAGTTCTGTCAGTTTTCAGTCCACCTTGCTGTGCACTGACTTAGTCTGTACTTCATCAGTTTGTCTGGGAAGGTATGATGGAAGACAGTGTGGAATGCTCTGTTAAAAGAATGTGTTCTGCTCTCTTATGCACCAGGCCAGTCATCCCATCCTAGAAGGCTATCACATTGTTCAGAAAAGATTTCCCCTTCATAAATCCATGCTGACTACTCTAAATAACCTTCTTGTCCTTTATATCTTTTAGGTTGTTTTGTCCATCCTTCTTCTTCCTGTTCTTGTAGCTTAGAGTGATGTGAGCTTTCTTTCTGTGCTTAGGAACATCCTTTCCCCCCCTAACTGCTGTGATCTTTCAGTGATGATTGGGTGAGTTTCACAGGGGCATTAACCAGTTCCCTCAGCACCACTTGGTGCATCCTGCCAGTACCCATGGACTTGTGTATGTATGTCCAGGTTGATGAAATGTTCTGTATCCTGGTCCTCCTCTTCAAAGAGTAAGTTTTCTTGACCTGCACTTTTCCACTGGTCTCCCCACAAACTGCAGTCTACCAGACTGTCACAGGTAGTAAAAGAGCTCATTCAAGTCCTAGAAAAAATTGGTGTGGGCTACTGGACTGGCCATGGTATGAGGACTGTCTGTATATCTCACCATGGAAATAGGAAAACATGTGCTGCTTCTCCATAGCTCAAGACAAAGGGATTGACATGGCTCTGTGTGTGTGCACCCAGTACATAACCAGGAAGACTACGTTTTGGCTACATCATTGCTCATGCGATTGGGTGGGATGTTAGGGTATGTAACTATCTTACATCATAAGGGGGAGTGTCTGCAATGGGTAAAGGGATGTTACCTCTTTATGTGTATAAGAGGAACGTGGTCAACACATTGTTCACAGTACTGGTTTAGGTTTTTTTTTTTCAAGTCCTTCATTATCAGTGAAATGCAACAGTACTGGGTTTGTCATCTAGTGCAGAAAATTGATTTTTGTTTGTAAGTAGGCAAAAGGTACTTACAAAAACAGTGGGAAAATATCTTGGAAGTAAGCTTAGGAGATTTATGTAGTAAGAAAAAGTGTTTTATAGGAGAAAAATTGTTCCCAGTGAAATCTTTTCCTCAGTCTTATTGTGGTGTCTGTTTCCCTGGAGCAAAGCAGTGCTTTTATCACCACAGGTGAGAGAGCTTGCTTAGTTGACCACCCAGGGATTACAAGGAATCTGCATTGGCAAAGGGACCACCCAAGTACTGACACTCCACTGTGCTCAAATCAGTGGTAAGAAACTTCAATGGCATGCACTTAGGAATACATGCCAAGGATATGAATCCTTCAGGAGAAGGAGGAAGGCTCCTGGTTTGTAAAATTTTGGTAAATACATGACCACTGGCTAATGTGTGGAATACCGTACATATGTGAGTGAATGAATGACGTGGAAGCCAGAACAGCACACAGAGGCTGTACACCAGAGAGCTGCCAGTTCCTGTGCTTCTAAAGCCACTATAAGAAGATGACAAAATGAGTTCTTTGAAGAACAGTCACGTAGTGCAAAGCACAGCTTCTATGGTAGCGCTGGCACAGACCAAAAAGGGGCTGCTTCCTACTTGAAGTGCAGTTTGTTGGTTTAGAGCTCAGCACACTTGATTCATTCAAGAATTCAGAATGTTTTCCTATTCAACCTCCATACCACTGTGTTTTAAATATTTCCATCTCCAGTTAGTCTGATGTGGATTCTCATGCCATTGAGGTTACTTGGCTCACCTATGTGTACGGTAGAAGACTGAGACTTCAAAATCTTAAAGCCAGGCCACTGTGGGTGGATGAGCATAATGAAAATCTATCACAAAAATTTTGTCATGCCTGTTAAGAAATAGTAAATGCCATAAATATTGAGCTGTTAAGTAAATTTAGACATTTAATTT
Organism: Grallaria varia; assembly: GCA_013396735.1. Taxonomy (NCBI): domain Eukaryota; kingdom Metazoa; phylum Chordata; class Aves; order Passeriformes; family Formicariidae; genus Grallaria; species Grallaria varia. The sequence continues at coordinate 21,928 of VWZG01006113.1, read as the reverse complement.
ACATCCAGAAACAGTGGACTACTTAATAGCAGACTCCTCCTTCTTCTCTGTGAATGCCTCTTTATATTATGAAAAAAACTTTGAAAGTGTGAGTTTACTGTATCCCTGCTGTTGAAGACTGTGAAATGCTCAGGTCTGAAAACTTTAAATATTTTAACTGAAAGATTAATTGGTCTTAAAAGCTTTACTGAAAACAAGTTCTACTTGTGATTTAAAATAAATAGATATTCTACAGGACATGAACAATTATTTCCTGTATCAACATCCTGCTAATTGCAGTGACTGTTTGCCATGTAAATGTTTTTGAGCATTTGGACTTTGAATATTTCCCAAATATTTCACAAATATTTCCCAGTCTTGTGGTATTAAGTGAGGAATACCTTGGACAAGTGGTACTGAGTTTCTGCAGGGTGTCTGTGTGAAAACTGTATGATATTTTTGCCATTTTGATTGGGACTGGTCCATACTGCATGTGCTGTGACAAACAATATGAAGGCAAATAAATTAATTTTCACAGATTTATAAAGATTCACTTTATTCTTCCCTGCATTAGTGACTTGTCTACATTTAGAAAATTCTTAAGATAGTTTTTCTTATGAATTTCCTTAATTGTCCTGTCTTGTGGCACCATGGCTGCTTTTAGGACTTATTTTTCCTCAAGGACAGTTGCTGGTGGCAGACAGCACAGAGCACAGAACAAATCTAGACCCACGTCTAGCTGTAGCAGATACCAGTGTCTCTAGCCTATCGCACTGGTAGACTGTCTGGACTTACGCATATAAGAGTTTGGAGTGTCTGGGAGTGCATATGGGAATGTTTGTGGTCTTATTTCTCTAAGACAAGATGAAGACTGCCATGCCTCTGAAACCTTACATATCATCATCACGGCTTGGCTTCGCGAACGAAGATTTGGGAAGGGCTCTACCCACACTTGCTGCAAGCGCGCTGATGGCTAAAGAGGCCGATGCAAGATAGGCAAGTCTGGTTGCAAAAGGCACAGCAGGAAGTCTCCATAGGCGGTGTTGGTGAGGCACGGTTCTTTCTGCGTTGTCTTTTCTCCTCCAGACTGATTCTGCGTGCATTTTCAAAGGAATCAGCAGCGTTATGGATGGTGTGTCTCCACGCCTCCTGATTGGAGGCCAGAGTGGACCATTGATGATAGTCAATATGGCCAAGGCTGAGGTGTTGTTTCAGAGAGTCCTTGTATCTCATCTTTGGGGCTCCTCTCTTGCGGCAGCCGGTGGCAAGTTCTCCATAGATCACGATCTTAGGGAGGCGGTGATCCTCCATCCTGGAGACGTGCCCTGCCCAGCGCAGCTGCGTTCTCAGCAGCATGGCCTCAATACTGGTGACTGCTGCCTGTTCAAGGACAGACACATTGGTCACGTAATCAGACCAGTGGATGTTCAGGATAGTGCGGAGGCAGCGCTGATGGAAGCGTTCGAGGAGACGCAGATGGCGGCGGTAGATGACCCACGATTCAGACCCATATAAAAGAGTGGACAGCACAATGGCTTTATAGACACTAATCTTGGTACTTTTCTTCAAGTGTTTATTGTGCCAGACTCTTTTATAGAGTCTTCCAAAGGCACTGTAGGCCTTTGCTAACCTGTTGTCTATCTCTTGGTCAATCTTACCATCTGAGGAAATGATGCTTCCCAGATAGGTGAACTGCTGGACTGATTTGAGTTCTGATTCACCTATGGTGATGCGGGGGTGATGGAAGGCTTCCTGAGGTGCAGGTTGGAAGAGAACTTCTGTCTTCTTCAAGCTGACTTCCAGCCCAAAAAGCTCAGCAGCCTCTGCAAAGCAGGATGTTAAGCGCTGCAGAGCTGCTTCTGTGTGAGCAACGAGGGCGGCATCATCAGCAAAAAGAAGCTCCCGGACAAGGTGATTGAGGGTCTTGGTGTGGGCCTTCAGTCTCCTGAGGTTGAACAGGCTTCCATCAGTACGGTATCTGATGTAGATGCCATTTTCTTCATCAAGGTCTGCCGTGGCCCTTTGGAGCATCATACTGAAGAATATTGTGAACAGAGTTGGTGCGAGAACGCAACCTTGCTTTACGCCATTGGTAAAGCTTTACTGCTTGAGAATGTCTGTGAAACTCAGGCAGAATACCATTTGAAATCTGATGCAAATCAGGATTATGGGCTGCAGTCCTGCATCTCTCAATCAAATGTGAGTACAGTATACAGGTGAACTAGTTGAAGTGTTTGTTTTGCAGAGCCTGATTTTCTCTCCAGTATCAGCCTCCTCTGAGGCATAAAATTAGGCATTAGATAATGTACTGTGAGAGTGGTTCTAATTCTGTTTTTCCTTAGTAATGGCAGGCCACTACTTTATAGATTTCTCTCTCTCTCTTTTTTTTAAAATAAATTCATGTTCATTTCCATATTCTCATGTCCCTTTTTTCATACTTTATCTTTACATCTTCCTGATTCTCTCTCATGGATTCTTACTGGTGCTATAATGAAGGCATCTTGTAGCATTTTAGCAGATTCTATTTTGGAGATATCCAGACTTATCTACACAAAGCTGGAATTTAGCCTCTTGGTGTCATAATTTTACTTGCTGTATTTGAATTGCAGAATGTGTTTGAAGATTCCAATTACATTATGAATCTATTGTCCAAAACAGCCTATGTGCTCATCCTAAGAGACAGATCAAAAAGTCAGAGGTTGATCTTATTCATATATCATTTTCTTGGCATAAGACAGTATAGTAAATACGGACAGGCAGGAAAGATATTTGAGAACACTGAATTATTAGAAAGGAAATAACAAGTTACAGTTTCCTTTTTATCTCTGGTATTTTGATTAAATTTCTGTCTGTTGTAGGCCAATAGATAATTACGTGGTCCTGGGATTGTTGATACACACTATTCTTATATGTATTGCAATAAACAAGTACAGATTTATGGATGTTTTGGCTTTTTCATGTCCTGAGGTTCTTACTATTTCTACTAACTGAAATGATTTGTCCTGAAGGTGTTTCCTTAGCCATTAAAAACCATAACAAGATAGTAATTCTGTTAAGGGAACTAGTGTTCAGAAGCAGATGGCAATGTCAAATTTTTTCCAGGAATCTTTTTTGGTTTGAGTCTAAGTGGTCTTGATAGGTCATTAGACATTGTATGAATTTAGCTATATAAGGTCTGTGAATGCAGTTCACAAGCATGGTGCAGAACATATAATATGATATATAGTGCAGAGGAAGCATCTTTTCTGCTCAGCTTTGTGCCATTTATTAGTTCTACTTTTTGTCTTAGTATGAGAAGACAAACTTGATTTTTTTTTTATTTTTTTTTTTTTTTTTATTTGATGGACTTCTCATCAGTTTATATCACAATGTCTGGTAAAATATTACCGCAATTGTAATTGGGCTGAGGTTCAAAGGGACCTTGGGAAGTCATCTGTTCCAACCTCCCTGTTCCAGTAGGAAGATCTCAACCACGATGCCCAAGATCAGGTCCAGATGGCTTTTGAAGATCTCTCAAGGATGGAGACTCCACCACATCTCTGAGCAAGCCTTGCCAGTGCTCAGTAACCTTTCTTAAAAAAAAAAAAAAAAATATTCCTGATGTTCAAAAGGAACCTCCCATCTCTCAGTTTGCACTCTTTGCCTCTGATCCTGTCACTGGGTACCACCGGAGGGTCTGACTGTGTCTTCTTAACAACCTCACTTCAGAAGTGTGTTCCAGTCCCTTCATCATCTTAGTGGCTATGCACTCTCTCCAGTAGCTCCATGTGCCTCTTGTACTACAAAGCCCAGGGCTGGGTGCAGTACTCTGTTTGTGGCCTCACTAGTGCTGAATGTAGAGGCAGGATCTCACCTCCCTTGACCTGCTGGCAACACTCCTCCTCATGCAGCCCAGGACTCCATTAGCCATCCTTACCACAAGGCCACAATGTTGGCCTGTGTTCACATTGCTGTCCACCAGAACTGCAATGATGTGACGTTATAAATAGTGTAATTGTAGTTAGGCTTTCATATATACAGGTGCATGTGGTCCTGGGGTACACAAAAATTCTGGTATCCGCCTTTTCTATTTTTATTACTCCTTCTTTTGGGCTTATTGGTGTTTTGACTTCTTTAAAGAGATTGAATTGCTAATGATTAATCCCTCAAACATGCTACCACCTGCAGTGACCACCCAGGTGCTGTAAGAGACTGGACTACTGGTGCTCATGGCTCAATCAGCAGTGTGCTTTGCTAACAATGTGCAGAGTGACACATCCAACACCTCGGGCTACAAGCTGGGTGTTGAACAAGATAAGGAAAGAAGCAAAACAGGGAGGTGGGGTATTGTTTCTTTTTCCTTAGGCAGCTGTGATAACTCCCCAGAATATTCACACCCCACCTGAAGATATTTATCACTTGTTGATGAGCCATAATAGGCCATAGTGGTCTCAGCTGCACTGATGTAAGAGACAGCTGGAAAATTATAGAAGGTGTCAAAGACTCCTGAGGTATCCTGTGACTCACAGTATTACATCATCCAGAGTAAAACTCCCCACCCCAGGGGAGGTGCTGGAGAAATTCCCACCCAAACTTGAGTGTATGTAACTCTGAGTTTTGGAGCTTCCTTTACCATCCAGGACTTTCACCAACACCTTGACAGGTCCAGATTGTGACTGCCACTTCAACCGGGCTACAAGCACCACTTTGACCAACGAACACTGAAATTACAGCAACCAAGTCTTGTCAGTGGATCCAATGGGTATCTTGGAGGTCCTGCCTGTCACCTGGGGGGCCTGCAGCCCTTCTCTGATTGTCTGTCCCAGCACCGCAGCCTCACTCCAGCATCACCCAAGTGTTTGTCAGTATCAAATCCCAACTATCTGCTGTCTCCTGCCAGCTCTGACTCTGCAACTGCTCCTGCCAGGATTTCCAGGCACAGAGCAGGCATGGAAGTGCAACCGTCTTGTCTCTGTCCTGTGGCCAAGAGTGTTTCTCCTCATCGTTGGTTTAATCAGTATTGTTTTATCAGTATTGTTATTAACATTCTTCTTGGTAAACAGTTTTTCTTTCACTTACCTCTGGGTGTATTTGGTCTCTCTCCTAATTGAGAAAACCAAGGTCTTCACCCCTCCAAATTGTCTCAAATTGAGACAGCATGGGAAGAAGTAATTCACAGGTAAATATCCTATGGTATTATAGTCTGCATTGTTTGTAAGCATATGTAGCAGCATTGCTGACCAGCTGAAGTCCTGAGTGTTTGACATTCTTTGTACTTGGAATTACCCAGTCTTCCACGGGAGTTCTCTAGTCTCTTGAAAGCGAGTTGGTCATTTATCACTGCAGCAATGAAATTGGCTATATGGAGATACTGAAACCAGCCACTCTGTTCTGAACTGATGCCTAAAATTTCTGGATAAAGGCTTAGAGCAATATTAGTAGAGATAGTAATTAGTAGAGATAAGGTAGTAGAGAAGTGCCTTTATTTAAAAGCTTCTAGATGCACACCACAAATGTGTGCACACCTGGTTCAGTGATGTTACAGTTTTTATAAATTCCAGTAATTAGCATATATGATATCTAAAACCAACCCACAGTACCCATTTCCCCTGGTGCCCACCTTCAGAACTGTCCCTTGGAGCTTCTGCAAGGGCTCTGGGCCTCCTCTTCTGTTTTGTCTTCAAGCTGTCTTGCAGGTGCTTCTTCAAAATGCTGTGTCCTTGGCAAAATTCAGAAATGTGTGAGAAAGCATCCAGTGATTGCTAAACACCACCTAAAAATGTGAGTAACCCAGGAAAACCTATGTAATTCTAAAAATTCTACAAAATACACTAAAATCCTTAACCATCAGAACAAAGATGAGTCTCAGCTCTGTGAAAGAGTCAATTCAAACCCGAATCTGGTTCAAGTTCCTGTCTTAGCTCTAGGGTATGTCATATGAATAAATACTGCAACAAAACTGTATCATGACTTTCTGCAATCTACCACTGAAATCTACACATATTATTTGATACTTTCCTATATACATTGTGTATCCTGTAGATGTGGCAGATTCCTTATGAAAATTCCGCACTAATGTGAAGTAATAGTGGGAGCATTTGCATTTCTGTGACTCTAAAAACAGATACTTTGGCTCCTACAGAGTTACTTTGAAGAAGAGGTCTATGAAAGACCTGAAGGTTCTCCCATATTGTATATCTGCTTTCTGACAGAACAAAATCATCATTTCAGAATTTGTAATTCCAGCTCTCCAAAACAATGTCATAGCAGAAATCAAGATTTTTGCATATTGAAGATCCATTTCTTCTTCAGGACTGTGCCATGCACCTTTCTGGCACTCATTAGTGATAAGAATTTTTGAAATTTTCCTGTTATGCAAGTAATATTTCACATTTGATTAAAAAAACAAGACAATTATGTGTAGTTTTTTAGAGGTTTGAAAAGCTGAATCTACTATATGAGGAGGGTGACATGCATATGATAATCTTTTTCTTTTGTCTGTGCAAGAATTTTAGCTCAAAACCCCATTTATTTAAAAAAAAAAAAAAGAGGACACTGCAATTTTTCTTTTAAACTTTCACAAATTTTTTCGGTACAGATCTATAGACTTGAAATTTTAAAACTATAGCAGCTGAATAGCATTATGTTGCTATGAAGAATTATAGGCCAGGTACATGCCTACAGGACATGTGATGTTCTCTATGTCCAAGACTGCATTCATCTATTAAGTGTTCTAATATATATATATACATACATCAGTTTGTAAGTATATACATGCACATATATACCCATATGCACATATATATGCAACATTTATTGATTCTTCTTGAGCTGTAAAGGCAACAAGCTATAGCACTGTAGAGAACAAATTACACCTACACTGATGCCCTATGTACCACAGATGCCCCACAGAAGGCTCAAAAGGATCTTCCTTCCTACACTTTCTGAGTAAGAATTCATTCACTAATGGATCTCCAAAGTTCCCAAATTCATGGATTCTTATTAGAACTTCCTCTGCTTTATACTGCTTCCATTTCCATTGAAAACTGGGCTCCTTGTTGCTGTGAGGTGTTTTTTTTAGAATGAACATGATGAGTGGATTACAGTGCTGCTTGTGAAAGAAGCCTGACTGAGTACTGGCTTTTATATTTGATCTCAGACGAAGGCTTTCCAAGTGTGACTTAGCAAGTAGTTAACTGCGCTTCCTGCTCACTTTAAGTGTGTCATGTCTCCCACAATGATTGGCCTTTCCATTGCAGCAGAGTCTCTTTACTGAATCCACAAGAGAAGAAAATCTCTGATGGAGCTAGATAATAAGGGCATCTTTTCCTTGGGGTAATGTACATTTTCACCTTTGTGAAACATACTGCTCCATCTATTTCAGCACAACATTTCATAATAAAATCATCCAATGCACGGAATGCACTGTGAGAAGCCTGCCTTTTTTTTTTTTTCTCCTGTAGCAGCAAGCTCCTTTGTAGGGTATTAAGATCTCAAGTGCACATAAAGGTACCAAAGTGCAGCAGAGCACTGCTTGGGTGTAGTGCTATGTTCCTGAAAGTATAATGTCTTGGCTGCAAAACCTTGTTCTTTCTAGTCTATGTTAACATGGGACTGTACCCAAGCTAATGGCTCTTGCAGCTTGTAGAAAAAATTGTGCAACAGAAGGTATCCTGTACTGACTTCTGAAGCCAGTGTGGTTTTCTGTCACTGTCATCTATCCTTTGCTCCATGGTGTGATGCAGACATGACTTTCACAACTCGCTTGGTTTTGGAGGCCCCTAGCTAGAACTATTCTTCACATTTAAGTGAAAACACTAATTGGATATAAGAAAGGTGCAAAAGCTGTGGGACTTTTTTTGGGTTTTTTTCTGCCCATCTATCATGCTATTTTAGTAAGATCACAATATATTGCACTGTTGTTTAGCTCAGCCTTTGTTATGCCTTAAACACTGAATTACTCTAGAGCACATCAAAATCATGCTGGATTGCCTTAGCTCTTAGACTCAAATGAGGAAAAATTCTGTACCTTTTCAAGTTCATTAGAAACCCAGATCCAAATGGTGTTTTTGAATGATGAAAACACACAAACTAGTCCCAAAAAACCCAGAGCATCTTCATAAATTCATGATAGAACAGTTTTAAGTGGACTTCCAGACTATTACAATGTTACATCAGGGTTTTCTGATGCACAGTGAGTAAGCATTTCTATTATTTTTGTTCTAGCCCCTTGGGTCCCATCAGGAGATTTAATAGTGTATGTCAAATGCTAAGAAGACCAGCAATTCTGCAAACATCAGGACTCTTGCAAGACGAATGGAAAAACTCATGGCAAAGATGTGGGGGTAGGTGGCACGTCCGCTGACTCTCTGGGAGAAGAAATAGACCTTGAAGGTTTCAAAGCATACCCATGAAGATAGAGAAGTCACGTACACTGATTAACAACAAACAAGTCTGAAGTAGGGGGAAACCGTGAGAACAAGACATCTATGTTAAGAAAGCAGAATAAGCAGAACTACTGGCCAACCAATAAGAATACTATTGCTTGCTTTGCTGACCATTAGTAACCAATAAGAAAAAGACACAGTAACCTGGAAAAAATATAAAAGCAGCATGTTTTTGTTAATAAAAGAAAGCCTTTTGCACCAACTCTATTGGATTTTTCAATGTGTTTTGACCATCATGACAGCAACACAAAGATGCTCAGTGTTGTGCTCAGGGCTGTACTTACACCTTGTGCAGCCAAGGAAAACAAACTTCTGCACCTGACCCACAGTTTATACATGCTTCAAGTGGTTACTTTCTCTTCAGGAAAATCAATGGTAGAAAATGTATTACTGCAGATATATTAATAAGGTCTTATTAAAGCAAATGGTACTGGACGATTTGTACTAAATAAATGTAATTTTTTTTTCTTGAAGATCTCTCAATCCTATTGCAATCCTGTGAATTGCAAGTAACCCCAAATTGAAAATAATTGTGTGTATTTTACTTTGTAATACCAGCAGCTGTCAGTTTCCTTGGCTATCAGAGTTGAAACTTGAAATTCAGCTGTTACTTGAGCAAAATTTCCTTAATGTGCACTTTTGCTGCTTGGCAAACTTGCTGCTGATAAGCAAGCAGACAGCACAGTAGGATGAGACTAGAAGTGTGGTATAGTACACTTGTTCTCTTTCTCCCAATTTTGCTTTTTCTTTTCTCATCCTCCAGCAAGTATACTTGCAGGCACTCTTGAAAAGCTGCCAATCCAGAAATCTAAACACTTCTGAAATTCTTCCCAGCTTTTTATTTCTGTGCTTGTTTAAAGGTAAACCAGCAGGAGAAACTAATCCAACTCAAAAGAGTTTAGAAGTCAGAACTACAATTTAATAAAAAAAGTTTACACTAAATACAATGATACAAAGGAAAATTTGGTTTAGCCCACAAAACCCAGTTGTACAACCCGGCACACTGGGGTACGAACAGAATGGTGCTCCNATGGGCAATTTACTCAGCGAGTCACAGGATATCTTTGAACACTTGATGGCCCATTAGCAGACATGACCTCTCAGGTTGGGTGTGAAAGTGCTGATGACTCCTGGAGGGGAGTTGTCACACCTGAATTGGTGTGAAGACAGGCAACCCTCTTAACTCTATTTTCTCATGCACCCAGTTCATAGCCTGAGGTATCAGGTGTGTCCTGGGCAGCTGTTGCAAACAATGCATCGTTAACAGTTCATGATAAATGGCAGAGAGGGTATGGAATACACAGTTCCAGTTACACCCACACAGTGATAAACTGGTCCCAGCCACTATAACTAGGACAATTTCTGATATTCTTTTTGTGGCATAGTCAAATCTAAAAGATCCCCAAAGTAATTTCTGTAGAGAATGTCACTGGAGAAGAGAAGGTAGGGTCAGTCTGAAGGTCCAGATTCAGATACATGAACATCCCAATATAGAAAAGCTAAAGCTATTTCTGCCTTGTGTGACTCCTCTTGATACTTAAAACTGTTTGAGAGACAGAGAACAATGTCAATAGTTCTTCTAATACACATTTACTCAGTTTACTCTGTCTTTAGTATGCATTTTCTGTGCTTTGATAGGCTTTGACATAAAGCTTCTCATATGTTCATTGTTATCAGCTAGTACAAGTCATCTAGTTAAACACACATAGTTTAGTTTGCATGAAAATAAAAGAAATTTATTGTCTGTTGGTTGTTGTGGTTGTTAATGGTCTGCAAGGCTTAAAGGATGCTGAAAATTTTTTACAGCATTACCATCTACATTCCAGCTGATCTGTTAGGTTGCTTCCAAAGGATCAGCTCAGTAGAAAATCACCTTGTTTATATCCATACCCTGAAGGTTACTCCAGACACACCTAATGGTTCACTGCACAGCAACAGGTAAATAGGTAATATCTACTTCCTGGGGCTTTGGCAAAGTGTGTCTAACACTTGTTCTGCCCCAAACTGCCTGCTTTTGGCTCACCTGTGTGGGGCAGACTGATTTGTGCCACAAGTTTGCCAGCGCCTTGTAGCAGGAGTGAGGAGCGAGAAGTGAACCTGATGTCCCTGGGAAGGATAGTCTAGGTCACTGCACTGGAACTGTAAGGGTAATGCCCTTCAGGTATTGTTAGTGTGGCAGTTTGGATTGCTCCACAGAGCACCTCATCAAGAGGTAAAACTCATGTCAAAGTGATAAACACTTAACCTGTGCCAGAAAAAAATTGCTTTTAGTTTGCAGGACAAGAATAAATCTTATTTTCCCATTTGTGAGGACTGTGAGCAAAGAAGAGGATAAGTTAGACCCCTGCCATCATGCAGAAATCACAATGGGCAGAAAAGACTGTATCTTGTCTTAGTATGTAGTCCAGTTTGGGCCCTAAAACAGTAATCTGAGGGCCACCTGTCCAGGCAGCTGTTCTTCCTGGGTGACACAGAGTAACCCACAATGGGCACAGCAGCACTTTTAACATCACAAATCAGTTCTCAGTTTTCATTTGCTTAGGGCTAAACTCATGTGAGATCTGGTTCTTTGAAATGTTCCAGTATAGGTTTGGTGTGATAAACCTGTGTGCTCCTACTCTCCCCACTTAAACTCTAACCACTGGTGGGGGCTGTGTTGGCTGCCCTGGACTTTGGAGAATAGATACCAACATGGTAGCCAAGGAATGGTGACCCTGACATCTGGTTGGTATGGAAATATGACTGTAAGTCAATCATCTTACTCCACAAATAGTGAGCAACATAGGGCCCATTAAACTTTCCTAAATGGCAGCAAGCTGCATGCTAGGCTTTCCCCTTGAGTAGGGATGCCTCTCAAGGTTACTCCTTGTAGTGGAGATACTCATCGCTGTGGCAGATTTTTGGTGAGTGATAGTAGCATGCTTAACTTAGAAATCTTAGCCAAGTGATATGAATAATTGATTGTGCACAGATAATCTGTTAGGCATAAACCTTTGACCAAATCTAACACTAAGTCTGGATCCAGCCACACCTGAACTCCCCTCAGAAAAGTGATTAGAATGCAAGGCGGTCCTTCCTGAACCTCATGACTCAACAGGGAGTTCTCCCTGAGAGTTTTGTCTGACCCTGTCCTATCTACAGTAAATAGTCGTGTGCCTTGCCATTCAGTCTTGTTAAACCACCATTTCTTTTGCCACTACAATTTGTTAACTCACAGTTTTTTATCAATAAGTGTATTATTGCTTCTCTTTTATGAGTGAAGGGCATTACTCCATCAGTGACTAGGCCTGTGCTAAACACAGGGAGCCATCATCATGTGTACTCAGGACATCCTGATCCAAGAGAACATTATCCAAATTATTTTGAAAATAAGGGGAACTTTTTCTCCTTCCTACAGACATGTTTGTTATAGCAGTCTCTCTTGACTGCTGTGTGAGCACTTTGGAGATGTCCCTGTACAAGAATGGGTGACTTTTGCTTCAGCAGCAAATTGGTTTAGGCAAGGATTCAGTCAGCCCTGTTCTTGGCATATGGTGGTGATTATGAAATGCATAAGAGAGAGGTTCTCCATGACAGGGCAGTGCCAAGCCTGTGCCTCCCTTTCTTCCTCTGTTTTCACCTAGAAGATACAGCACAAGCCCGATCTTGGCCCCAAGAAGCCATCTCACATGAGAGTGTCCTGTCTACCAGTAGTCCTGGCTAGTGAACTTCAGAAAATGGAGATGGACAAGCACCAGGTGAGATTCCAAGGTGTGTGTAACACAGACATGAACTTCATGTGTTTGTCCATGAAGTGGATAGTGATCTGAGGAGCACTGAAGGTAAGACGATGTCATCCTATGGACCTATTACCCTTATTTCTGAATACCAAAAGAAGAATTTTGAGACACTAGGACACAGATGGCCCTGAAACATGTTTATGTGTGCTCACAGATGTACTGCCTGCTCCAGTTGTGAAACAGCCTTGTGTGGGTTCCACAGGGCAATGTGCCATACAGTGCCCTTGATGCTCTCTGTCAAAGGATTTAGCTTGGTAAAGTGAGTTGCATCTGCCAAGGATTTTCTATGCTATTTGCCCTCACTGCCCAAGAACATGAGCTGAAGTATCAGAGTGGTCTTCCTTAAAAATTCTAATAGCAGCCTGGTTGGAGCACTATTGTTCCCCATACCAAGTGAGTTCCAGTGCCATGACAATTTGGTCTTTAGAGGACCAAATAACTTAGAGTGCAAAGGCACTCAAAGCGTAGACACAGCTGTATGAGTTCTGGTGCTAGATAAGGGTAATTTGGGCTCTAGCAAATCCATCTAGACTTTGAAAATCTATTTGAGCTCACTGTGCAGTGCAGAAGAGGGAGTGTGTGAGTTCGGGTTTATCTCAGCAGTTCCTTCAGTGCAGTTTCTAGGAGTGTTTATACCACCGGTAAAAACATAGAAATTGACTATGAGTTTGTCTCTAAATGCAGAATTGTGAATTAAAGTGCATTTTGAAGGCAGCTTGTCTTCATTCCCTAAACTACTACTAGTTCATGAGAAAACATGTCATCTCCAGCTGGCAAGGAGTGCACTGTTGCTTCAGAACTATGCTTTCCTGGTTTACCTCTGTTCTCTTACTGGTTATCTCATCACCTTGCCTCATTTCACAGTCCTCTGAGTGAACAGTGGCACCACTCAACTGTCAGCTTTTCATAGGGCAGCTGCAGGCAGAGAGAGGATAAGGCAACATGCCTGCCACTTCTTTTTTTTTGTTTTGTTTTATTCTGGGTTTACAGCTGGTTTGGGTACATTTGTATTTTGGTAATTGGGAAATCTAATTAGATGTCCTGGAGTCCTAATTAAGTGGCTTTTATGGTTATAAGATATTTTGAGAATAATCATCTGTGAAGACTCGGGACCCAAGTTCCATTTGCGTGTTCAATTCCTATGACTGTGCAAATTAGTGCTGTAATTGCCTGTAGAAATTTAGAGTGTTTGCCCAAATGGAAGAAATTACAAATACTTCCTAGCATTCAGTTTTTAAGTCTCTGATTTTAGAATTAGGGAGAAAGAAGACAGAAAATACTGTGAGTTAAATAGAAAGGCAAGAATGGAAATCACATTCTAGTCACGTAAACTGTCTTTTTTTTTGGTGACTTGTGTATCAGTTGGTGGAAAGTTAAAATTTTGCAATGGTTTTAACATCTCTTTAACCACCACAGAATGTCCTCAGTAATGACTGGTATGCACCATTTTATGGAATATATGCTAATAGTGTTCTGATTAAACAGCATTCACTGCAATTGCATCTCATTAGGTAAATAATTTCTGAGGGAGATATACTAATTAAGTGTTTTTATTCATTATGTATTTCATGATTAAGAGGAGTTTACTATATTTACAGTGTGCAGCTACAACTATTTAGAACTAAGCATGCCAATATTTACAAAACACACAGAAATTGCTTATGCTTCTGTTGTCTTTGTTGCCAATTATGAGCGGTATGTTAGGTTCCCTTAGAGGTCCTTCCCCCCATAATAAATAAAGTGCTCTGTAGGTTGGTACAGTGTTTTGAAATCCTCTGGAATATATATGAATTTATAAATTTAAAATGCCATTGTTATTTAATTTGCTGAGCTACCTGCTTCTGTCCAGTGGTTGATTTACTTATTAAAAATAATAGTAAGTTATCTGTTTTAGTATTGTCTTGCCATGTGTATGGACGGTTGACCCTAGCTGGATGCCGGATGCCCACCAGAGCCACTCTAACCCTTTCCTTCTCAGCAGGACAGGCTTCACTCACTCGTTACTATCACAGGCAAAACAGACGATTTGGGAAAGTTATTTTATTTATTTCAAACCAATATGAAGGCAAGTAAATTAATTTTCACAGATTTATAAAGGTTCACTTTATTATTTCTTGCATGAGTGATTTGTCTGCATTTAGAAAATTCTTAAGACAGTTTTTCTCATGAAGTTTCCTTAATTGTCCTGCCTTGTGGTACCATGGCTGCTTTCAGGACTTATGAGCAATGAGGGTTGTGGTCAGTCCATCGCACACAGTCTCTGCTGCTCCTTCCTCCTCAGGGGGAGGACTCATCACACTCTTCCTCTGCTCTGTCCTTGGGTCCCTCCTGTGGGAGACAGTTCTCCATGAACTTCTCCAAAATAAACCCTTCTCAATGGCTGTGGTTCTTCACAAACTGCTTCAGCATGGGTCCCCTACAGGGTGCCAAGTCCTGCCAGCAAACCTGCTCAGCATGAGCTCATCTTCACTGCCAGGAATGTGCTCCAGCACAGGCTTTCCACAGGGTTACAGCCTCCTTTGGACACCCCCCCGCTCTAGTGTGGGGTACTCCAAGGAACCCAACCATGGTCCTCTACGAGCTTCAGTAGTACAACCTGACCTAACATGGTCTTCACCACGGGCTGCAAGGGTATCTCTGCTCTGGCAGCTGGAGCACCTTCTGCCCCTCCTTCTTCACTGACTTGGGTGTCTGCAGGGCTCTCATGTGTTCTCACTCCTCTTTTCTCTGGCTGTGGTTGCTGCTGTTCAGGTATTTTCCCCACTTTCTTAAATACATTATCCTGAAGGTGATAGCACCATTGCTAGTGGCTCAGCCCTGGCCAGTGGTGGGTCTGTCTTGAGGTTAGCTGGTACTGGCTCTGTTGGACACAGATGAAACCTCTGGCAACCTCTCACAGGACTCGCCTCTGTAGCCACCCTGTCTCAAAAAGTTTGGCAGCCAGCCAGGCATGGTGATGGCAGATGCAGNGGAGCACCTTCTGCCCCTCCTTCTTCACTGACTTGGGTGTCTGCAGGGCTCTCATGTGTTCTCACTCCTCTTTTCTCTGGCTGTGGTTGCTGCTGTTCAGGTATTTTCCCCACTTTCTTAAATACATTATCCTGAAGGTGATAGCACCATTGCTAGTGGCTCAGCCCTGGCCAGTGGTGGGTCTGTCTTGAGGTTAGCTGGTACTGGCTCTGTTGGACACAGATGAAACCTCTGGCAACCTCTCACAGGACTCGCCTCTGTAGCCACCCTGTCTCAAAAAGTTTGGCAGCCAGCCAGGCATGGTGATGGCAGATGCAGCTCCAGGTCACAGGCTGTCAGGAGTGCCTGAAGCCTCTCTGTGAGGTGGGGCAGACACAGTTATGTTGCAGAAGGTGTGCCGTGGTTGAAGACTAGAGTTACCAGGTGAAGGAGCTATGGGAAGAAGTGAACTGACTGCATGGTATGTGAATGCTGCGTAGAGTAAATGAGCAAGGGAGAGACGAATTATTTTCAGAGACACTACAGTCTCAAGGCTCTTGGGAGTCTAGAGTCTCCACTGTAGTGTAGAAGCAGATGGACTCAAAGCCCTGCAGGGTTATTAGTCAAAGGACTGTCAAACAAGGTTCTGTTAAAGATGAAGACTGAAAGCAGGTCACTGCACATACCAGGAGGAAAGTTCCTCCTCCTTCTGACATGTAGTACTTGTACCTTCTACAACAGGTATGAGGCTCTGGGACTGGAAGGCCAGACAACTGATGAGGTGGGCGAAGGTCCTTCTGGAGTCGTGGGGACTCCTAAAATAACACCACCTGTAACCTGCATCCTCCATTAGCAGTATAAGAAGGGCAGTTGTAATAGGAGATTCCCTCTTAAGGGTGATGGAGGGCCCTACCTGCAGACCGGACCCAACTCACAGGGAAGTCTGCTGTGTCCCAGGGGCTCAGGTGAGGGGCATTACTGGAAAACTCTCCAGTCTAGTAAGGTCCTCTGATTACTGTCTGATGGTCGCTCAAACCGGCAATGATGAAACAACAAAGAGAATTCTGAGGGTGATCAAAAGAGACTTCAGGGTCTTGGGATGATTGGTAGACGGATCAAAAGCACAGGTAGTAATTTCCTCAATCCTTCTGTAACAAATAATAATACTGATAGAAATATCAGGTCAATGAATGGCCCCAAGTCTAGTGTAATCAGAAGAATCTGAGGTTTTTTGACCATGGGATGATCTACCAACACCTGGTCTGCTGACACCTGATGGGAGGCACTTTTCTCAGAGGGGAAAAGGTGTTCTAGCATAGGAGGTAGCAGGGCTCACTGGTGGAGCTTTAAACTAACTTGGAAGGGCCAGGGGGACAAACCAAAACTTTCCAGTGATGAGCGATGGGATGGTGTGTCAAAACTCGAAGAAACAAGCACTGATGGGATCCCTCAATCTGCTTCAGGAGGCATTGGCTACAATGTACCACACTGGAAATGTTTCTACAACAATGTAAACAGCATGAGGAACAAACAAGAGGAGCTCAAAGCTTTGGCCCAGTCCCAGAGATCTGACATCACTGGCATAAGTGAAATTGGTGGCATGAATCCTGTCACTGAAGTGCCCTGTTGGATGGTTACAGGCCATGTAATAGAAGGGTTGGAATGTTTGGAGTTTACAGTTGGCAATGGTACATTTGAGTGTCTTTTGTTAAGAATCAAGGGGCAAACAAATAATGCAGATGTCATCATAGGAGTCTGCTATAGACCTCCCAGCTGGGATAATGATGCTGATGAATTATTCCTTGAGGAACTAAGGGACTGTGGGAATTGATATGCCTGCAGGTAAGCTCAGGCACTGGGCTGTGGCTAAAGTTTTAAAGGAGAAAAAGGCAATATATATCTAAATGATCAATACAGCTCACTGAAGAGGTGAAAGTGGAACTCCAGTTTTGTGCTTTTATAATACCTTTTGCATGCTCAGTAAAACCCAAAAGCTGCATTCTCTCCTGTCCTTTATGCCCGTCTGGCCCCACTGTGGAGATCCCCAGGCGTGTCTATGAGAGTTTCATCATTTGTAGCAAGGGAGTTATGTCTCAGCAGACGTATAAAGAGAACATACACAGCATCCTGCATGAGAATGAGTTCCTTCCCACATTAAAGCTTTTCCCTGGAAGTGAAATTTTCCTTGAGTGGGTGTTAACTTTTCCCTTCTTGTCATTTCTTCCAAAGGTCTCTACATCTGCAGGGGCACTTCTAGGTCAACTGTCCTTGACTTTATGTATGACTTCAACTTGCCAGAAATTAACTGGAAGCATCACACAGCTGGTACAACTTGGGCCAGAAGATTCTAAAAAACCTGGATGACAACTTCATGGAAAAGTCCTAAGGGAACTGACTTGGAAAGATGCCCTTCTCAATTTGCTGCTTGTCAACATTGTGGATCTTGTGAGCAGAGGGGAGATTGGTGGTCTCTTGGCCACAGTGACCATACAGTGATTAAGCTTAAAACCTCTGTTGACAGGAGGAAAAGTGCAACAAAACCTCAGCTCTGACCTTAAGTTAGCAAACTTCAGGCTGCTCAGGGAATTAGTAAGTAAGGTCCCATGGGAAAATGTTATGGCAGGTACTGGGGTCCATCAGTGCCAGTCACTTTTCAAACATCACCTCCTAAGGGCACAGGAGCAGCAATTCCCAAATGTCAGAAGTCAAGCAGACAAGGCAGAATGACAGCTTGACTGAGCAAGGATCTTCTCTTGGAGATAAGGCAAAAAAGTGGAGGCAAACTTGAATCACATGGGAAGAATTCAGAGATGCTTAATTTTAGTTGAATTTAAGAGTCAAATCTCTGGTTGCATAGTCACTTTTACCCTTTAGTTCTACTTCCGCCTAAGCTCAGAGAGCCCTCTTTTTCCAGTTATGACACCAAGGATAATAACTAATAACTTACAAGGGCAACATGTCTGTAAGGTTTCACTGCTCAGGACAGTGCACCTTTTTTAAGATTTAAGGGTCCCTAACCAACATCAGAGTCCCCTTGTGACAGAAGTCATAGGGTCAGAATCCTTGATTTCAGGCATTTGCACTAAACAAACAAGGAAGAGTGTGGCTCAAAGCAGGGACCATATCAAGGTGCAGGGCAACTCAGGGGCTTGCTGGAGCCCACACAGGAATTGAGCTGGGCAGAACAGAGCTCAGATTTTCACAGTGCTAAACCACAAGTTTAACTGCAAAATTTCAAAGTACTGTTGTAAAATTTTTGTTATACTGAAGCAAAAGACAAATCCTGATGGTGATTAGGCTTTAAACCTAGGCCTGCATACTAGCCAAGATAAAATCCAATGGTACATCTGTGGCATGCTTCTTTTTTTTATATCTCTTAAAATATCTCTGTGGTGGCTCAGATGGTTTAGTGAGGCTAATGAAAACACAACATTGCAGATTCCTGAGACTTTTCATATGCCTTCTCATCTGGTCTTTGTTCCTCAGTGCTTTTGGCTGGTTGTAATGCAGAAATACTGATGCTTGCAAGAGAAGTATTCAATTTCCTGCAATTAGAGAAGAAAATTCAGATTTCTTTTTCTTGTAAAGTGTCTAAAGACAGAAACACAGAAGGAGCTTCCTGAGCAATTTAAAAGTGAACTGAGGACAGCTAAGTTGTTAGATTAAATGGTCCAAAGAAATGTGCAGTCATGTACCTCTGTGATGTGTGGTCGAGAAAAGGTACAACGGAAATCATGATTCATCAGGGTTGTTGAATTGTTCAAAGAGTATTCTCTATGGAGAACTTAATGACAGAGAGAAAGCTGCTACTTAATATTCATCTTTAGTCTTTGGCTCACAGTTTAAATTCAAAGATATCATTATGTTGTGTTTATTATTGCCAAGTACCTTTTGGTGTTCGTTTTTAAGGCGGGGTAAGCCTAATAGAAGTGTTAATGAGCCACAGATTATATTTTCTTAAAATTTAGAAATGTTTTAAGTCTATCTCACCTTCTGCATATCCTATGCAGTTATACAGCATTCTTTCCTGGAGCAAAACAAAAATTTTATTAAGGAAAAAAAAAAAGTAGATTCATACCATATTACAGAGGATCTGAACCTTTTGTTGTTAGACAGAATGACAGCATACACAGAGAGAAATACATGGAAATAACTCTTGAGCATGCATCTCCTGAACCCCTCTATTCACAAGTGCACTGTTCTCCTTCAGACTGAGTGTTAAGCCCACTTTACAGATCTCTGTTACTCATTAGGACTGAAATCTGAAGAAGGATGCCCTGTGCAACACATAACATTTCTCCACGCTGTACAGCCTTTGGCTGCCAAAGGCTGGAATATCTCAGATTATGGATGTCTCCATCACCCAGCAGAAGTCTTTCCTTATTTCCAGAGGAGTTTTGCTCCCCTCTCTGCATTTAGTTTAATCAGAACCATTCTGGCTGTGTTTTCAGAGTTGCAGGTATGCAGCACTGCAGCAAACTTTCAAATGGAAAGGTCACTTAGTTGTTGTTCCCTCACGGAGCTGTGGGCATTTCCTCAGCTGTTTAGATAAGCAAGGAAACCTCTTGTCCTTTTCTGTGCTGCCAGAGCAGCACATAATGGGGAGCATGCTTTATGAATACTCAGAGTGAGTGTTTTGCAGCATATGTCTGGAGGAGATTCTGTCATAAAAATACTAAACCAAAAGCTTTTTCCAAGGGCTGACTCTGAATTTGGTACTGTCCAGAGGAAAACTCTGTTACCTGTTTGCCTTCCTTCACAAGCACTTTTTGGACTATTTATCTGACAATTACAGCCAAATAATAGTACTGTTAAAAGCATTCCTAATGGTATTAAATAGAATAGCAATCATACTAGTTACAGTAAAAATCACAAGTAGTGTTGTTACCCAGATAGAAAATGGCAATAATTTTTCTATGCTTTGAGGATACAACAAAACCTGTGTGACTTCTATATGTTCAAAAGACCTATGGCATTAGAAATACACATAATAATAAGAGGAGGGAATTAAGTACTTTAGGATCTAATGCCTACAAGGGGTGTTTACGCAGATGGAAACCTTCTGATTGTTTAGCAAGTGACACTTGGGTGTATTACACTGAAGCTACCTAGAGTACATGAGGCTAGCTCCTGTTCTGACTAAAATGTATTCACAGAAGCCATAATTTAGCCACGGATATAGGAAAAAACAGGTACATGAAGGAATTAAAGGAATAATGTATTAAGAATTGTTCACAAAATTCCTATGGTTTGCTTGCTTTTAAATCTACATTTTTAGGATGAAAAATGTGCTGTGAATTGAATGAGGTAATACTCAGAAGGGAAGGAACCCTTACTTCCTCCAGCCTGGCAGGAAATTTTCAGTCTCACTGTCCCAGTAGTTTCTTCATCAGCCTGAATGCAAAATTGGCAAAAGTGAGCGCTGAAAATAAATAACTGCAAAACAGCAGGAAATTATTTTTTTTCAAAGATATGTGAGGATATATAATTTTAAATATCTTTCTTTTTCAATTATAATATTCTTTTTCCATATTAATCTCTAAAGAGAATATTTTCCTTGTCACCTTGAGAATCCTTTGGGCTTGTACTGTCTTCCTGAATCAGTTGCTGGAGGAGGCAGATAGCTGGTACTCCTTATTTTTTCGGTTCTGATCTTATTTGGCTGCTTGAGGGTAAGAGCATAGGGATGGCTGAAATGCAGTATCTGGCCTAAGGCTGTAGCTGAAGAATGATGATCTAATTTC
>VWZG01006111.1:0-16445 GCA_013396735.1 Grallaria varia | reverse complement strand
CAAAAATCCAAAACTATAACAAACTTCCTGAAAGCATCATGAGTTTTCCTCTGAACTCTTGGGCTGTATTTCTGGTTGCAGGGAGCTCATAGGTAAAACTCAAAAACCCCATGTGCAGTGCCTCACTTGAAAGCTTCTTGGGTCAGACATGTGAAGACCGGCTATGGAGGGAATGGAGGGGGCAAGCTGTCATCCCTGGTGAGCAGGGCACTGTGAAAAAAAAAGAAGAGTTTCCTGTCTGACACCTGCTTGTTTCTCCATCGTTTCTGCTCTGGACTATTAAAAATTAACCAAATCATGTTCGTCATTAACATGCACTGCCTTTGTTCGCCTGGCTCCTAGTACCCATTTGTAGGGCTTTTGTTATGTATTTTTCAGCACTTTGTCTCTTTAATTGCTCGCTTCTCTCTGTTGTGCTGGGCTGAGGTTTGCAAGTCAGCTGGAGTGAACAGAGGAGCATTTTTATTGCTCCAGACTGGATGTCAGTGAAAGGAAAGGCTCAGAAAGTCCCCGCCCTAGCAGCCAAAGCAACCCCTTCAGTCTCTAGTGCCTGTGCACCAGATGCTCCTTGCCTACTGTCGGGCAGACAGCTCTGGAGTCTTTAATACATCGTGGAGGAAAGGGAGGAAGGGTTTTCTGAAGCTTAGGCTGCCTTTGCTCCTTTTCACCTCCCTCTTCCCACACACTGTCCTGCTGCTTTTTTCAGTCTCTGCTCTCAAATGATGTAGCTGGTTTTGGCACCCTGAAGTGCAGCGTGGGTCTCACTGCAGTGCTGCAGTGCTGGATGCCCTGGGCTGTGCTGCTGGCTGCACTTCAGGGGCTTGCATAGCTGTGGGGATACCTGCAGCCAGGACCAGGCTGGGGGTATCCCCACAGACCTTTCCTGGTATTAGTCTCTTCCTCTGAACCTAAGTGCTGCCTTCTAAACTTGAGTTTAGTTGGCCCAGGACGGCCTCCTAACAGCTTGTATAGTCTGATTCCTCAAAAAAAAATGGATGCAATCCCAGCAGCTGGGCTGAGACTGAGCAAATGCCAGCAGGAGGTGTGAGCAGCTGCCCCACTCTTGAGGCTGTGGTGTAGGTGTTACTGTTGCTAAGGGGAGGTGGACATGCAAGACTGTGGTGGTCATGGGCCCTGAGATGTCTTCTCCTGTCAAACACCCTGGGCAGATGGAGTAAAACCAGAGACGGGGCTCAGTAGAAGGTACATAGGCTGCTCCTGTTGCCAGGAGAGATTTCTCTTTTGCTGACCCTGGAGGAAGTGAGGAAAAGAGATTGTAGGATAGGGTACTATCACTGAGTCTCCTGGGGCAGCCTGTCACTTGAAAGTACCAGTCATCCTGGCAGTCAGCTGGAGAGCATGAATAGATGGGTCAGCTGTTAGGATGCTCATGTGGAGTGAGTCAGACCTCTGCCCATAGCTCTCCAGTGGAATGCTGAGCAGAGCTGACAGGCAAAAGCAAAACATCTGCTTCAAGCCGTTGTTCTTTTCAAGCTCAGCAAGTCACAAGGCAATAGCTCACCTTTTGGAACAAAAGTCCTCAAGGGAAGGGTGCCAGGAGTTGGGTTCTCTGATTTGGGAGCAAGGAGCTGTTTGGCACTGAATCCTCCCCTTTGGCAACTTGGGCAGGGAAGAAAGACTTAGTTTCCCTTTGGGTGTAGACAGGACAAAGGTTGGGACTCACATCTTTGATCAAGAAAAAAAGCCTAGAAATCACATTTCTGGACAATTCAAGTCACTGACTGCAGATTGACAAGCCAGCCTATTTGGAAGGGCAAAGATAATCAGAAGTTTCTTGTGCTCTGAACCTCTGTGAAACATCCTGATGGAAGGAGATCTTTGGTCTCAACCTAGTTAGTCTCCCAATGTTTCTTTTCAGAAAGGTTGTAGATTCCCAAAGCGCTGATGTCCTGAGAGCACATAAGTCTTTGGGAAGCACTCAAGTCCCTCTGAAGATGACATAAATCTTTTCCTTGACTTCATCAGTCTTTGGATCAGGGCTGGACTCATTGCAGTCTCTGCATGGTGAAATGAAGTGCCACCATGATTAGAACAGCCAGCTGCAGGAGTGATGGCAGGAAGTTTTAGAACGGGAAAGGCTGCTGTCAGCATTTCCTCTAAGAGCTCTAATGCCCAACATGTTGAAATTTAATAATTAAGGAGGTGCTTTTACTTTTTTTCTTTTTTCTTTTTTTTTTTTTTTAATAGTCTCACAGCATGAGCTAAGCCATTCAATAATTAATTGTCAGAGTCGAACTGCACATGCCAGCACCGGAGCTGAGGGTATGGGCTCAGCCTTTGCAGACAAATGAAGTGAGAAGTAATTGCTTGATGAAGAAAAGGAAGATATTAACATAAGATTTGTCAGGTCCCTCATAGGAATTCATCATAGTGGGTCTGAGGCTTCGAATGGGATTTGTGCTGCTAATTAACCACTAATTAACACTCTAAATTGGCCCAGGCATGAGAGGAGGGAGGAAGCTGGGGTGATTCTAGACTTCAAGAAGAGCAAGTGGAGGGAGAGAGAGAAAAATATTTATTTGTAGGGGGTACTTTAGAGGGAATAAGGAGGAAACAAATATGGACTGCTCATGCTGGTCAACATCTGCACGTGCGTGTTTGTCATTGGGAAGGGTCTAGCAACACTGACATCCACATGGATGATCCCTGTGGGCCTGGATGGAGACTCAGTTCCAGTGAAAGGAGCCCTGGTCCCATTCCTGTCCAGCTCCAGTCTCCTTCCTTCTCATCATTCTCAGGATGTCTCTTTTGATGCAGATATTGTATCTGTTCTGCCTGGGTTCAGCATACTCTGGTCCTCCACTGCCCAAGCCTTGCTCCATGTACAGTCTGTAAGAAGGACTAGGTACCACACTGAGGGTAGGCACTTCTTCTGTGCTGGCTGAATGTGGCTCTGAAGAGCCGTTGTGATACATTAAATAACAAATCCACGTAGCTGCCACCTACACATGGCAGCTCTACCTACAATAAAGGGATAAAAGGTGGCATCTCAAAGTTGCCCCAATAATTTAAGTCGGTCTCACCAGGCTATCTGTATCTCTGCCTCTGTATGTGTGTTATGTGACTTGGGTCTTTCCTACTTGTTACCATGTGGATCAGCTCCACCAGGAGAGACAGCAAGGGCTCATTCAGTATGCCCTAAGCTGGCAGCTGGGTACTAACTAAACTTGAGGTGCACTGTTCCCCTACATATAGTTTGATTCTCTGGCTATTAGAAGAGTGTCACCTTTCCTGTAATTTTNATAACAACTCTGTAACCAAAACCTCTAAACAAATGAGTCTCTGAAGACATGGAGTTGGATCCTCTCCCGTAGGCAGTGTGGGCTCTCCCTCCTTTGTCCTCCGCCCGAAAGGCGCTGGCCCGGGGGGTGAGCAGGGGGGGCCGGGGGCTCCCGCGTTGGTGCTGTCGGTGCCTCAGGGAAAAAACTGTAGTAACTCCAAAGCGATGAAGATTGTCTGTCCCTCTGGAGCACAGGGCACACTGGACTAGAAGCAGGAGGTAGGGTAGAAGCCAAAACCGCGGGAGTCCCCTCCGAGGTGCTTCCTTCTCCAAAATCGCCTCCGAAAGAAGTGAAGAAAAAAACCAACTCCCACAACAAACAAAAGAACTCTCCTCCCAGCCATCAGGTTGAAATTCGGATCATTAGCCAGGTCTTTTGTCGAGGAGGGTGTCAGCTCCCAAAGCCTATGTTGGTAGGGAAAGAAAAAAATTCTGACAAATTCTAAAACTATGACAATGAGAAAGTTCAAAAGTATGATAAAGACACTAAAACCTTGAAAAATGTTTCTAAGAGGGCAACTTACTCCTTCACAGCTCCAAGTTTATTCCCAGTACAACAGATTAGTAGCATTTAGGGCTGAAAAGGATCACTAGTTTAATCAATAGATTAAAAAAGATCACAGCCATTAGTGCCTGACTTTGATTTTTACACTGCCACTGCATTTTATGTGGCTGCTTCCCCTTTTGTGGCATTTTATAGCACTCAGGATGCATCTGTGTTACCCCAATACCATTTATGCTCTAATCTTATCCTATTAATCTAATCACCTCTCAGATGTGTGTGGATCCATGTCCTGCCGTGTTTCCATCTCTCGTAGGTTGTACCAGGTGGGAAGCAGTCCCACAAGATGCTGGCAGTGTTTGTATGACATCTCCAAGGCAATGCAAGGGGGGTCTCTGTGTTGTCTGCTTTTTACTTCAGGATCAGCACCTTCTTATTTTGGCTTGAGCCTGACCAGGGAGGATGATTTGTCTGCCCAGACACTGCAGCAGGATTCAACTCAGAGTCCTGAGCTAAGCCTCTCCACCCTGAGGGTGATGATGCAGGCCAGGTGCCAGCTGGGCTTGGAGCATTTGAACAAGTTGCTAGAGTCTTTCTAGATGGGACTGCTGGGAATGGGGTCATTTCTGGTGTAGAAAAGGTATTTCTCTGCTCTCCCCTTTACACTGCCTTACAGCAGCTGAGCTGCTTCTCTCTCCCCACCCGACATATTTTTGGTCTTTGGCTTGCCTGATGGTGACAAGTCTGAAGCATTCTTAGGAAGGACAAAGTCACAGACTTCAGGTAACACACGCTGCTGTCAGCTGCAGAAAGGGTGGTGGCCAGAAGTGCCTCTATGTCTCTTGTTTGTGCAGAAAATGAAATGGATATAAAGAACAAACTTGTTTTCTCAGAAAGTCAGCTCCAAAGGTCCCCTGAACTTGTGTAATCTTTTTGCTGCCTTAATGTGACTAGATATGTGAGTGGATGGATTTGGATGCTGCAGCAGGACAGGCTACAGACAGAAATGAAGGCACTGACAAATTACAGTGTTTCTTTGGTGCAGTTTATTCTAGAGACCTTGCTGCAGCTTCTAGGGCAGGAGTTACCCTTGAGGGAATGCAGCAAGTTTTTTAAAGTCTCAGGAGATAAAACCTTTCATAAAAATGCTATTGGGTTCCAGTCAGAACTCCTCTAGAGAGCATCTCAGTACACTTTGGGTTATCTTTGGATTGTATGCACAAACATACCCCTTCCTTTTCTCATATGGACTAAAAAGGAAAATTTAAGTGTCAGCTGTTTTTATGACTTTTTGAATCTTTGAGGAATAGAAAAACACAGGCAACTTTATTGAAGAGAACCACAAGTCGGTTCTCTGGCTTCCTAGTACAAGTCCCTGGATGAGTTTTCTCTATTTCTGCTACAGATGGATGACAATTTCTGCCCCAGCCTTAAATTATTTGGCATTGAAGGTATCCATTCTGTTATGCTTCCAGATGGGAAAACGAAAAATCCCCAAATGAGGTCTCTAGCTCAATATTTCTGTCTCTGGAGAATCAGTTTCATGAGGTCCCCTTGGGCATTGCTGATCCAGTAGAATGTCTCCACAAGACAGTTTTCTGCTCATCAACAAACTTCTTCCAGTAAGATTTTCTCTTGTGTTTCAGGGGGCATTGGGAGTCCTAATAGGATTTGAGCATCACCATTAAGCCTAGAGTAGCTATGTCATCTGATAAATAACTTCTTTTTAGTCTTCTGTCTTAGCTACAGAGAGATTTCTGCATTGGCTTGTGTTTGCTTTTGTAGTGATGTAAGCTATACACTGCTCCCCTTGCATGAATAATCAGATATTGATTTGAGGGGGAGTCCCGGCAAACACTGAAACTTTTGTGACAATCTTCAGGACTCCTTGAGGTCAACAACTCACTTGTAGCTTGATGAGGACACTGAAGCCCCTCTTCTAGAAAGCACCAGGAGTTCCTGGATGATTATTAACTATCAGTGATCAAACTTCAACAAGTTTTCTCTCTCTAAAGCTGATCTGCGATGCACAAATCAGTACTGATCTAGAGGGGTACCTCATGGCAGACTAGAAATACCTGTTACTGGTTCCCCAATGCTACCTGTGGCTTCCGGGTTCTCCTGCCATGTTTCTGTCCTAGAGCCAACATGAGGATTCAGCTGAGGATGTAAGCATCACCACAGTATGTACACATGGTGCAGGGGATAGTGCAAGCTTCCTTCTGCAGTGAGAACAGCAGGGGTTTGAAAGCCTGGGGAAAAAAATTACTCAACTGCTTCCACAGTGGGATTTTTAAGACAGTAGCACCAAAGAATGAGCTCTGCTCTATGAAAATTCTTTGGAATTGTGTCTTGCCACAGTAACGCAGGTAGGTGCAATCTGGGAAGAAATACCTGGATGAAATGCCTCTGCTTTTGTGTGTCCTGGGTATATGGCAACTGGTGGGGAAAAGAGTGTCACTGTGGGTATTCCTGTCCCTTTGGGTGGGATTTCTGACATTTGTCATGTGCTGTGTCCTGCAGCATTTGAGCAAGATGTATGAGGGTGAAGGTCTCCAATGCCTGGAAGGCAGAAGGTTTCCAATGAATACTAGGACCAAACAGGATTCAGCCAAACTGGGGCCCATTGCACTAGAAGAGACTTCAGGTTAGGTGGTGGGATTCAGCTGGCTGACAGGGATGCTGTTCCCATGTCTTTTGCACCACAGAAATGACCTCACGGACAAGAGTCCCAAGACATATCTCAAAGTGCTCTAAGTTCCTAACTTTTTCCATTTTAAATGATACAAATCAGATTCCCACTGTTGTAGCAACATGGAGGATGGAGAGTCCTGGTTTTGTTATTGCTTCACTGCGCCAAGAACTCTGCATCAAACCTTTTATTTTCAACTGTCCTGCTTTCTGCATAAGGGATGCAAGTAGCAGCACAGTGTACCTGAAAAACACATCTGCAATGTTAGTTCAGGCTTGTGGCTCCCTGGAAAGATCCAGTGAACTGCAAGCAAAAGCAATACATCAGAGCATTGCTGAAAAAGCAATACATTAGCTCTATGTAGGTGATAGTTTCCCTGCAATAGCCAGCTCAAGCGGCTCTAATAGGTTTCTACTGACTTTCTGCTGAAAGAATTACTTGGCTTGAACAACAGAGATGTATCTGTGGGCAGGGGAGGTTCCCTCGTACCAGAGGCTGCTGTGAGCTCTATGAGGGACAGTTCAACACTTCCAAACTGGAAAATCTGCAATCAAAATGACCCTGAAATAGCCACTTCAGTAACATTGAAAAGAAACCTTACAACTTCATAAAATCAAACTGTGGTAAGGAAAGGAATCAGAGGTTCTGCAGTCTGAAACTGGAGGGTATACCCAATGGAAGAAGCACCTTGGGCCATAATGCTCCAAGTCAGTTTTGTCAAATTTTTAGGAGTAAACAATGTGTCTGATAATAAGAGGATGGATGGCCTAGTACAGTCCAGGATGGGCAGATCTGCAGCTGAGCAAATGGAACTGAACATGCAATATATATCAGGCAACTCAGCCTCTTTTCCTCCTGGGGGGAATGCCAGCCATCTGTTGTTTAACTAAATCCTGTTAGCATTCAAAATAATGGGAGACACTTGCAGGGTGGGGAAATAATCATATTTTTGTGACAGCAAAAGGATCAACTGCCAGGGTATGATCTGCCATGGCTTGTGGCGAAGCTCTGTCATTACTCCCCAGACTTTTCCTGCTGTACCCATGGTAGCTTTGTGTGTTGCACTGGAAGGACACTCCCTTAGACATGTGTAGTAGTATCTGCTTTGCTTCTGTCAGCTGCTTAGAAAATTGTCTGCCATAAGTCACCTTTCATCTTTCTTCTTGGGACTGATGCCTTCTCCTTCCTTCCAATATCAGGGATGGGGCAAAGGATGGGGTACCTCACAGAGCCATGGGGACATGTCAGCAAGAGGTGAAAGAATGTCCCACAGGTGCCACCACAGAGCTGACACCAGTGGGCAGAGATGTCAGAGCAAGGCCAGCCAGGGCAAGCACAAAGGTGTCACCTGTGCCTGGGTAGAAAGCTATGGTATTCCCTGGTCCCCTCCACAGCTCTGGCTGGTTCAGCCTGGGAGAGACCAGTGTGGAGTAAGACATAAAACATCAGGAGCCACCCAAACCTTCTTGTCTGTCCTCTCTTTTACCTCAGCAAAACATGTCCTGTCCAAGAGGATCCAAGGTGCAGCGGGATAGGGATGTGATGCGGGAAAGGGCTGAACCCACTCTCACAGTCAGTGAAGTGTGCTGCCGATGGCAGCAGGGCAGAAACTCTCCCCCTCATAAACACTCATCGGTTCCTTCGTTCAGGCAGTTGTAAAAGGAATCCAATGCGCATTTACAAGCTCCCAGCCCATTACCGGAGGGTTCATAAAGCAGTGAACAAAGGCTAATCAATATGCTGAGTGCAGGGGAGAGGGAGCCTGAAAGCATTCGCTAATCAGGGGGATGCTGCCAGCCTTATAAATAAGGAGGGTCTCTCTGATGGGGAGTTGGGCCCAGGGAGCAATTTGGCACCTTTCATCTCCAGTCGCCCCTAAACGCCTCTCTCCAGTAATGAGCTCGCTGCTCTCCTTCCTCCACAGCATGGAGAAGAGCGAGAAGGAAGAGGCAGGCGGAGCAGCCACTAATGGTGACTTGCCACAGGGATCAATAGATGGGAAGCAAATTAACTCGGATCCCGTGGGAAGGGATTTGTTGATATGCGGGGTGGCAGGGAGTGACATCAGATCGGACGTCTGTGCCGCTTCCGAAATACCAGCCTGTAATGAACCCCCGAGGGAGCAGGAGGGAGGGGACTCTACTGCCTGTCTGGAATGCTGTCTTTTCTCCCCTCATCCTTCATTAGCATACACACTGCTTTGATTTTTCCCCCTAACGAGTTCTTTTGCCGCCTCTCTCCCTCTCTGAAGTGCTGCTCTCTCCAACTAAACTCCCATAGATGCCCCTGTAAAGAGGGTAGGGTCCTCAGAGCCCAGGGCTTCTCATGGAGTGTGGCCTAGGGGGCTTTGCGTTAGGACGCATCTGAAGCCTTTTTTAAGAGGCTTGCAGGCTTCCTGCCCTGGAAATGGGAGGGCTCAGCTAGATGTTGTTCACTCAACCTTTCCTTCTCTAGACCTGGGGAAGGAGGGACTGCTTCTCCAGGCAATGAAGCTGGGAAAGCATGCTCCTTTCCCTGCCGAACCTGGCAATGACAATCAGTCATTGCTTTCTGTGTCAGCATTCCCAGAGATGGAGATGTCCTCAGGCTCCCTGCCAGCAGCCAGCACAGCTGCTCCCATGGACCAACGTAACAGAGGTAGGGCTGTCATGAGGCGGGGGTTACAGAGAAACATCCTTAGCAGAAAGTGATGCAGCCTGTCCAGACTGTTAGAGTCATAGAATCTTTTAGGTTGGAAAAGACCTTTAAGATCATCAGTCCAACCATTAACCTATCACTGCCAAGGACACCTGTAAACTCATGTCCATAAGTGCTCCACCTACAAAATTAGGGAAACAACCCTAATTGTAGAGGGCTTCTCCTGCCTTAACTCCTCACCTGCACATGGGGAACCTTGGGCTGCTGGTGTTAGTCCTGGCATTCTGCACCTCAGCTGAAACCAGGAGAGCAGGCAGGAGCAAGGCAAGGATTGACTGACTGCTAGACTAAGCCTGGCTGGGAAAGGGCAGGAACTGCTAATTGTGGCACCCGCTGGAGGTGGTTCGAACAGGAAATTTGTGCACAAGTAGTGCTTTCAAGAACAAGAACAGATTTCATTGTCTTCATGCTCACATTAGGCAGCCCTGGCAGGAGACTGGGTGGATAGGAAAGACAGTAGCAGGCAAAAACAGTGGGCTAAGAAAAGCAAGTCCTGAGCGCACACAGAGGGATGACCCTGCTGGAGTGTGAGTCACGTCTGCAGAGCAGTACCTCTCCTTCATTGCAAATTTCAGGGCACAGCATAGCAAGGCATCAGTTGGCTGCTGAGACAGCCAGGGACTGGATTTTCCAGGGCAGACAGCCAAGAGGCAGGAGCCTCAGACTCCTGGAAGTCACCTTCAGCATCTTTGCAAGGCAAACCTTGCATCTGGACAATGCTGATTGTTCCTCCTGCAGCTGGACTAGGAGACTCTCATGGTCTTGAAGCTAGCCCATAGCAGAATTCATGAGAGGAGCCTGAGTCCAGTGAGTTTTGTGAGGGACACACAAGTTCCCTTGGAAGGCTGGGGAGCAGGTGAGCTTGTGTGGGCTGGAGATGCTTCCCTGGGCATGCAGAGGTGCGTGTCCCATGCCTCTCACTCTCAACACAGGTGGAGGAAGAAGCAGGACAGAGATGACCAGCTTCTTCTGTGGCAGGCAGCCCAGGCGGCCTTCTGGCAGCTAGTAGTCTGAAGGAGTGGGAGTGATCTTCTGGCCATGCTGCTCTGGCTGGGAAAGTTCTTACTGTGCTGGAGGCCCTTCCTCAACTGCCTGACAGCTTGCCCCGGGGGGCTCATTTGGTGCAGATTCAGCAGCGAGTTCAAATCTCATTTAATTTTGCCTGCATGCACAAAAGAGAAAATCCTGTTGTTTCTGCTACTAGCTGCCTGACTGGCTGCCCAAACAAACAGGCAAGATAAAGTGACCCTGGGCATCTCTGCTAAGCTGTGGCCAAGGCTTGATTGAGCAAATGAACTTGCAGACAGAGAACAGAAAAGTTTATGGATTTGCTCTGCCTTGGCTGTCCTCCCTCCGAACACTCCTGGCACCAAAAGGAGCAGGGTCCCCTGGGCCCATTTCTTGCTGGGGGACTGAGAGCACAGAAACAGGACAAACTTTCTGGCAAGGGGAGGAGTGAAGGGAGTCCTCATTCAGGAAAATCAAGCACTGAGTCATCAGCATCTCACTTACAGGAACAAAACCAGCATCTCTTTGGGAGGAAGCCTTTGCCCGGCCACTGGCACTACAGCTGGCTTGCCTACCCCACTTCTCTGCTTTCCTCTCTGCCCATGGTCAAAGACCCCAGTGTCTCTAGATATGTTTAGGAAGGTATGCCTGGGACTGTGCTGTTAACAACCTGAAAACAAACCTTCCATCCCTCTTTCTGTCTCCCCCTCACCGCCTTCTGCACCCTGCTTTCTCATGCTTCCCTCTTTCCTTCCTGATCTCCACCTGCCTTCCTCATCCTCCCTCCTGTCTCTCCCTCCTGTTTGGTCCCATCCTCCCTCTGCAGTGGAGCTGTGCCTTTCAAGCAGCCCATTGAAGGGACTTGCTGAAGGAACCATTAGTTGGAAGCAAAGTGGAGGCCTGTGGTGTTGAAAACAAAAAGCATGGTGGTGGAGCGCAGATGAAGAGCCAGTCGATATAATACAGCTCTTCTCTGCTACCAAGTTCATAGTGACCCCCCTCACCACGCATCAGTCAGCCGTGCTGTGACAGTAATTTTTCAAGAGTTTGAGCATTCCCATCTGCATTCCCTAATGAAAACAGTGACTCACGGAGCCCCAGCTGCATCACAGCCTTCTTCCTTCAGCCCCAGTCCGTGAAGCATGAGCATCTGCTGGGGTTTCTGCTCCCCTGGAGTAGAGCAGCTCTCGCCAGGAGGAGAAGAAGGTGTGTAAGCATGAGAAGGGACCTCAGACAAATCTAAACCTGACAGCAGAGGTTGGCAAGCTCCTGGTTCTTTCGGGCTGTTAGGAAACAGGTGAGAATGAGTGTATTGTCTCAACAAAAACGCATTGCTTATTGACATAGCAGGGGCTGTGTGTGAGGCTGTCTCACCTCTTGCTCACTTTTAGCAGTGAGGAAGAAAGGTCTGTGTATAAGAACGTACAATAAGATTGGATTGGACACCCTACCTCTCTGTGCCAAAGCCCTTTAAGGTTAAAATGGTATCTGGATTTAGAGACAACTTCTGTTGGGACTTTCCCTGCACAAATCCACCCTAGCAAAGAGCTGGTGTGTGCCCGCAAATCTGCTTGCTCTTTCTGTGGTATCGGTGTTCACAGAGTGCCTTTGCTTGGGCAGAGGGAGGGTGCCTGCAGGATGGCTGGAGTTCTGTGTTCCGGGCCCATGTACTGCAGTTAGTAAAACACTGGGATGCTATAGATATAAGTTCATGTAAGCAAATGCTCAAGATTCCAAAAAGGCAGCATTGTGTCACTCTTCACCCGTCTTCACCTGCTTCACCTTTCTTCACCTGCTTTGAGATCACTGAATGCAACATTTGATATTAATGCAAAATAATTACTATTTAAAAAAAAAAATTAATTTCCTCTAATTATACTCACATGCACCAAGGATTACGTTCCCATTGCCAAGCATTTGTGCCTAATCTCCAGAGAGTGGCTTGTCTGATGTGTTTATTCAGTGTAAATAAGTTAAATGCTGGGGAATGGATGGTTCTACTAATTGAATTTATTCTTGTAAATTTAATATGCCATTCTAGCCAAATGTGCCATCAAAAATGTGCATTATTTTGTTCGTCTGCATGGTCATCATTGAAATTCAGAAAACACATCTGAAATTCTAGTGCATGGCTGGAGGAAATGGTCTTTCCAGCAACCCATGGAAATACTGTGTGGAATTTCAATATTTGTATATCTAGAATGACTGGATCCAGTGACTGCAATTGTAATGCTGAAATATGCCCAGTGTGAGGGAAAGTACAGTTTCTTGGCTTTTCTAATGTCTCATATATTGATTCCTTTGAGGCTTAGAGTCCCTCTTGAGCTTATTCTCTGCCCAGAGAGGATTTTAAAGTACAGAGGAAAGGGACAAGGAAAACCTATAGGTTTTTCTATAACTGTGCTTTGTGTGCATTGTAAGAATTATATCTTGGTGTAACCTGGCACCAGTCAGGTATCTTTTGCTCTAATTCACCTGTTTTATAGCTCTTATGGAGAACTGACAGCAGTGAATGAGCTGTTTGTGAGGACACAATTGATTTGGAAGACCTGAGTGCAGGAGTTTCTTTCTATATCTGAGTGCTAGAAGGGTCTGTTACATTTCTTTAAGCTCTTCATCCATAACTCACACCACAGAGGGTCATGTATCTACTGCAAACCCTATGTGACACTTTTGAACCTGCAGCGTGGCAGTTCAATGAGATGGTTTGGAGGTGGAGGAAGCTCCTGCTAACCCAGCCGTAGGAAGGAAAATAAAGCAAAGCAGAGAACATCATTATGCCATTGCCCACGTGCTGAGTAGGGTATACAGCTCTGGCTTCTCCCGCTCAAATGACTTTTATATAATAGAGCTAAAAAAGGCTCAGCAGCCAGGATGACCAAAGGTGGGGAATGACTTGGGTGTGAAAAATTATTTACTAGGCTAGGACTCCCCCATCTGGAAGAGACAGGTGAGGAGCTATGAAACTGTGAGTACCATGGAGAAGGAGAACAAAGAGCAGTTGTTTTGTCCCAGCATCAAGACTGAGGGGGTCAGAGGAAACTGGCTGGTGGCCGTTTCAGAAGAGACCAGAGGAAGTGACTCTGGCAGGGGCATTGATGAGCTGTGAAACACCTGGGCAGTGGGCATCTGGAGCATTCCAAATGTGAGTGACCAACTCTGTGGAGGAAAAATCCACCACGAACTATTAAAGACATGAATTATGCATGTGACAGGATGTCTGGAAGCCAAAGGTGGCTGGAACAGTAATCTGGGGAACTCCCATGGCATGCTTGCCCTGCCCTCACCTGCTGCTGGTTGGAGACGGGCTGTCCAGTGAGTTGGGTCTCTGATCTTACCCGATATGACCATTATTGCACTTTCATGTCTATTGCTCAAAAACACCCTGTGGTAGTCAGCTCAGCTCTGAGGGCACTAAACTTCAGAAAGTTATGTAACTATTAACTGCTTTATCCTCATACCATTAAGTATCATTAGGTCCTTACTATGGGTTAAGCAGAACCCTGATGAGCCAAGAGGGAGAAATAATTGCATCCCATATGCCTGAAATCATCCATACCACTAAGGACTGCAATTCAGCTCATGAGCAGTAATCACATTAATTAACCTTTGTTCCATTTAACATTAGGAGGGCCATAGAATTACAGTTTTTGTAATTAACCTCCTAAATAGGGATGTATCCAAAACAAAGAGAAATCCCTATGTCTCCCAGGCCTGTGCAAAGGCAGGAGAGGGAGAGATGAGGATTACTGAAAGAAAGGAAAGAGGGACTAATGCCCACTGAGCTTTGTTGTTGCCTTGCAAAGGGAAGAGCTGCTCTGAGCCCTCGGGGCTCGTGAGCCTCCCAAATGGGTGGTAATTCTGCACTAAGGGCCTTTGATCCAATGCCAGGGAAAGCAGGGATGTGGGATCAGGAGTGGGGGAAAGAGGAAGCTCCCAGGGCCTAAGTAAGGGTGAATAAAGGAAGCTCCCACCCCAGAGGGGCAACCTGTGTGGTATCCCAGCCCCTCTGGATCAGGCGGCAAGCTGAAGACCCATGGAACACTTAAGACCTGGTCTCTGTTGCTCTGTCAGAGGGTCAGACAGCCTTAAGGGGGGGAAAAAACACGGAGCAGTCATTTAAAGGGAAAAATGGAGAAGATTCACTGAGCAGTAATGGGAAAGTAATTGAGCTAAACTGAAATGTAATTGGAAAATAATCATGGTGAGCAGCAGTTTAACACATTTTATTGTAATCTGAACAGAAGGTGCTTTATGAGTTTGTGTTCAGCCCCATCTTTGGGCTTGTGGTGTGTCTATAGCATAGACAAAAGACTTTTTCTGTGGCTTGGGACTGAAGCCAGAAGCAGACTGCTACCTCATCCTCACTGCCACCTCTGTCTTCGTATGCAGTGCCAGGGCAGAGAAGGAGGAGGAAACTGGTTTCTCCAGCAGTGTGAGGGAAGGATGGTGATACCACCCATAGCAGAAGGTGGCAGCTGCTGGCCAGGGGGGACGACACTGGGAGACCCCACTTGCCTCCTCCGTGTTAGTCAAGAGTATCTTCTGTCCGTTCTTTCTGCGTGGTGCTCTGCTCCAAAGCTGCTTATGCAAAGCGGTCAATAAATACCCTCTGCAATGTGGAGGAGATGAACACGGTAATGTGAAGAATAATAAAATGACCCTCAGCCTCTGGGGAAGCAATATTGACCAGCCATGGAGAGAGCTCATAATGAGGCCCACTTCTTTACCCAGAGAGAACAATAATAGCCTTCCCTTCCGCAGCCCCCTCCTTTGCCATCCTTGTAAATTGTGTTTGCTCAAGAAAATGATCTGTGCAGGAAAGGAGCCAGGCAGCAAGTGCAGACTGGAGGGGATGATGTGGAGGGAGGGAGAAAGGTTGCAGGGAGAATCATGGCTCAGATGTGGCTCCGCACAGTCAGTAACTGTTGCAGACAGGGTCTGTTGTGTAAAATGCTCCTCTGGACCCTGCTGGCTCAGGAGCCTGTTGTGGGAGCCAGACCTGGCAGCAGGGAGTGGATCCTGTGCTCAGTGACTGTGACCCTTTTCCCAGTTGTGGTTTTCCCTTGCCTCACCCACATCTCTCTGTCCAAACCTCTGTTCTTTGTACAGGTGGTGTCATCTCTGCACTAGTTCCACTCTGTCCTGACAGACATCCCAGGCTCCTGAGCAATGCCCCTGTCCCCCATCCCTGCTCTGCTGCAGCCCTCTGGATGGATTCAGTGAACTCGCATGCTGGATTCACTGGCCACTCTCCTCTGGCCCCATTACCCACCAGTGTCTTCAGTGGAGATCCCCTGAGCTGTGGCAAAGCATCTGGCAGAGGCTGTGTGTCTGGGCAAATGATCAGCCTCGACAGGGATGTAGCCCAGATAACCTGAGTGCCCAGTGACAGAGCTGCAGTTTCCCACCCACAGTGGCTCTTGTTTTCCAGCCCATGACCTGGGAGTCCTGGCAGCCTTTCCAGCACTACAGTGTCTCTTGTTTGAGCAGTTTTGGAGGTTTCTAGAATACACCAGCTGCTCACCTGGTTTTAACTGTGCTATCTGTTCAATGCAGCATCCTGCCTACATTAACCTTTATCACATTATCCCTTCCATTTCTCATTTCCATTCCTTGCCCCTTTGTTATCTGGGGAGCCAACAGGTCTGTCACTTTGCTTTGCTGTTCTTCCTATTAATTTCTCTGCCTTTTACTGTCAGAGCTTCCTTTGCCCGCTCCCTCCTTGAGCAGCATGCCAGTTGGGACTGGCATCTCATTAGGCTGCAATTCCCTTTGCCTTGGTCCGGTGTACAAAGTACCAGAACATCTCAAATTGAGCTGAGACTTGTCTCACAGGCAACAAGGTCACTGCAACCCAAGGAGCTCCTAAGCCTCTGTGTATATATGAGGTGGCCTATGTTCATACAGTGTAAAAGGTAGCTCTGCAGACTTTAGAGCTGAGTCCTCAAGCTGGTGGATTCAAGCACCCACACACTGCATCATTTCTTTGGCAGATGAAGAAGGAATAAGGGCATGTTTTTATTATCACTGTTACTGTATCATTTATTTCCTCAGTAATGCCCATAGGAGAGACTCCTTCCTGCCTCCATGGCAGGTGGGAAAAGGATGCAGAGGAAAGCACCTGACAGTGGAGAGCTGTGATGAGGCATGAACCTGATAAGGGTGATTGGGTGATACAAGACTTGAGCGTGTGGAGGATCTCATATACTGATGATCGTCTGGACCAGAATCAGGGGGAAGGC
>VWZG01006108.1:0-13543 GCA_013396735.1 Grallaria varia | reverse complement strand
AACTCAAACCATTCTATGATTTTTTGCTTTTCAGTGCTCACTTAACTTCCCAGCAGGAAAGTATAGGCAGCTGTTTCTGTTTCCCATATTTACCAGAGATGTGTAAATGGCTCTGGAGAAAGAAGGACCAGTTCAAGCAATGGTAATGGATTGGTCATCCCCGGGTACCCCAGCTGAAGGATGGAGGTGAAGCAAATATTCTTCCCCTAGAGTACAGCCTATCATGCAGTGTTGCTGTCATGCAACCTTTGCTGGCCTGAGGCCTGCTCCTGGCAGCACCAGACACCTTGGTGATGCCTTCCTGGTGAACAAAAAGTGAGCAGCAGCCAATTCTGGCAACACTGGCACAGCTCCTTCCCCATTTTTAATAGGTGTGTTAGTATTTTGGCACTATTTTCCACTAATCTATTGACCTGTAGACAACATGAGCTGGCTGTTACCTGTCTAAGAAGATACTTCATTGGAAACTACATAAATTTATTTCATGTTAACAATGTCTTAGTGTCAGACACAACTTCACCAGCAAAAATGGATTTGCTAAGCAGGATTACACATTTATTTGGTAACATCTTCTAGTAAGACTGCCTCAGGGAAGTGGAAATGGCAGATGAGGAGTGTGCCCTTCTTTGTGGACAGCATGAGCCTGTCTCCTCCTCCCAGTCCCAAGGGGAAGCTGCCCCTGCCATCAGTGCTGGGGTTTTCCTTTTGATTCTGTTCCTGTTTATGGCATGTGCAACACAACTGAGTTTCCTTTAGTCAATTCTGCAGAACCAGCAGGAAAGGTTTTTTCACAAGTTTCTTCTGTTAATAATTGCCATGGGTCCTTTACAACACATTTGTTTGTAACACTTCCCAATAAAATGTAATATTTTTGTTATAGAACTTAGTATAAAAATGTATTTTAATTACCTTTCAATATAGTAGTCTTGTAATAAAAATGTTTTTTACCTTTGTTAAATGTCAGGACTAGTTTTAGTCTGAAAATCAAGTTAATAATTTGAAAACAGTCTTCTGAGAAGTAATAGTAAGCTGGAAGTTAGATGGAAGTTAATTGAAATTGTAAAGTAAAAAAGTTACAAATGGAAGTATGAGAGGTCTGTCAGAGGATATTGCAGTCTCTGATACAATGTAGCAAACAAATATGTATTTAAGGATTTAAAAATTTAGATTATTGAATCTACAGTTGCTGCCTTTGATGTAAGTACAGTAAGTATTTGGTTAGGAAATATTTGAAGAAGATAATGTTATGTACAGAGGACAAATTTCAGTGTTACAATACACGGCACTTTTCACTCCCATACTTTCTTACACCTTCTTACATTATTGAATTAAAGCCAGGTATTGCAATACATATACCAGGCAGAGGGAGTGTGGCTGTCATTTTGACAATAAATGGATCTAAGTTACCAATATTTCAAGCAGACTTTACTGAGACAGACACAATTAAGCAGACTGAAGAGTTTATAAATCTTCATTTTTAGACATCACTGGCTATCTTAGAAAATGGTGATATATCATTAATTTCCACAGATAGGTGAAGTGCTGATCCCTCTAAAATTAAAAAAAAAAAAATAGTACAACATGAGTCAATGTCAGCGCAGGTTAAGGAAACTCTTCATGGATGAGGTGGCTTCTCAAGCCCCCACAGGCACTGCTACCACTCCCCTGGAAAGGAACCTGGATCCAGGCTGGAACAGGAACCCCAAAACTCCAAGTCCCAGGATCTGAACCACACAAACACACATAATCTGCTGTGTCCCCCCTCCTCTGCCGCACCTACCTTTCATACTTCACAATCTGAGAGCAGTGGGATTCCAGGAGGAGCAAATTTTGGTCCCTGGGCTATTTATTTTTCAAGTTAAAAACACTAAAGTGGTTTCAGTAGTATAATATACACATCACTTGTCAAGTTCAGATCAAAGAAGTTTTAGTTATATGAGAAAAGAAAATGTCTAAACTTGGCAAACTCTTATTTTTCCTCCAGGGATGCTATACATTCATCAAAGAGCAACTTCACATGACACACTTTCAGCTGTCACCCACTGCTAAAAACATTGCAGCTTCCTTCCTTCTTCTAAAAAATAAACAGGGCTTTTTCCAGCGCCAGTCATCCTCCCCACTGTGCAGAGCAGGCTGTGCCATACCAAGCCCTCAGCCTGGGGACAGGTCTCCATTCTCTCTGGCCCAAATGGTGTGAGGAACAAGTTCACAAGAAGCAGGTGTCTCCCACTTTTTTTTTTTTTTTTAACATGTCACTTCCCAGCATTCTGTTCATGCTTAAATATTTGCAGGGCTAGCTAAATTTTTTGTTCATGTTGGTGTTTGCGTGAAAATTTAGGGGCTTGCCAAGAAACAGACCTAACCACTAGCAGTCACGGTCTGTAACAATTTTTTTCCATGTTGAAAAAATTTAACAATTAAATTAAATCATTTACTCTGACCTGTAACACTTCGGTTGATATTTCAATCATTATTTCGTGGGCAAAACACTTATTCTGGATTATATCTCCCAGTTTTATATATATAGACACATATACATATATATATACACATATACATATATATATCTACATACCAAGTATTCCTTCAACATTTTTTTTGCCAAAAGATTTGACATTCCATAGAAGACATAATTCATGTACAGAGTTTGTGCAAAAAAAGCAAAATACTCAACTGCCAACTTATGTATAGACCTGCAAATTAAAGAAATCCAGTACCAGAGGTGCGGAAAATTGCTGAGAGTTCAAGCGGTTGTTTTTAATGCTTTTAATAAGAAGTTCCTCTGCTGTTGTTTTTAAAAATTTTTAGTCAACTTAGGAAAGTGAGCATAAAACTATGATGTAGCCACAGAATGATAATAACTTAAATTACTGAAAAAAACCCACAAACATATCCACCCTTCCCCTGTAAATTTTTCTGGAATTGTTTAAAGCCAAAAACTACGAAACTAAAATCTAGAGAGTTTTTTTCTGAAATGTGGACAAAATAGAAGTGATCATGAAAGTGCTAACAAACCTGCTGGGATTGTTACACTAGTTTGTCCTGCCAGATGCAGAAACATTTCTATACTTTTAGTATTTTATGTTGTTATTAATTTTATTTTCTTTCTGGAGAACAACTGTACCTCAGGTCATTTTTATCTCAGATTTTATATCACATCATTTCTGTATGAGGTGCATTTTTTTCCTTAGGATACTTCTGGAAAATTTTGAGAGCCTGAAAATTGACTACATGAGCTGTGGCCAGGATGCAGCCTTATGAAAGATCATGAGGACTAACTTCCCTTGCCAGTAACTATTAAAGTTTGTAAATTGGCATTTTAAAGAGTTTGAGTTGAATGGTAATGACTCCAAATGGCTTTTTAAAGATGGTGACAAAAATACTTGTAGGTATTTTTCCCTACGCTCATACAATTCTCTGTCTTTAATACAATAATCATAATAAATATTGCCATACCTGCAGAAACAGAGCCTGCGAGCTTGTTTATCTTTCCTAAGAGTGTCTATTGTTCTAATAAATATTTGTCTACAATTCTGTCCTCTTTTGGATACATTGTGATATAACGATGCAGACATAATAAGCACCAACAGTAGAAATCAAATTCAGAGCTACAAAACTTATTGCACAAGGAAAACAGCTAATGAAATTGTAAGTATTGTCAATACACATGCATGGTAAAAATTGTATGAGTCCTGTATTGCTTTGAAATAGCAATATTTCCAGTTATTTTTGAAAATACTGATCAGTGTGGAGAACATAGAGAAGTCCTATCCTGCAGTGCTGATTTGCTTCCTGTGTTTGCCATAGCAAAGTCAAGCCCCCTGAAAGCACACTGCTGCTTACCCCAAGCTTTCTGAGAGCTGCTGCCTTGCTTCTGGCTTGGGACATCTTGAAGGACAAAAAGGAAGAGCTAACAAGTGTGCTTTACTAGGGGTGACTCAAATGATTAAATTGCTGCCGCTGGCCGTGTTCTACTGAGCAAAAAGGGAAGATTGACTGCCCATGCCGACACCTGAACCTTGTGTCACTGCTGCAAGTTCCCAGTGAATCCCTGCCAAGCACACCTTGCTCGGTTAGACTTGGCACACTGAAGGCAATGTCAGTGAGCAAGCTGGGGGTTAAACACAGCCTTTTACTTTGGACAGGAACTCATTCATATTTGGGGACTGAATGGCTTGGAGTTTAGGTAATTATTACTGACTATTTCTGCCTGTTAGGAGGTGTTGAGAAGTCCAGAGCACCTGAAGCAGGGAAGAATGGAGTTTTTCCACAGTGGAGATGTGCACAAGACTGCAGAGTTTGATTTTCCACCTGCAGCTGATCTCCATGGGCTCTTGGAAGCAGTGGGAAGCTGCTCTCACCTGCTTCATGGGCTGCCTTTCTTTGGCTGCATATTATTTGAATTTCTACTACTTTAAGTTGAGGAACTCTTTCTTCTTTTGCTGCTCGCTCTTTGCTCCTTACTATCAATCGATATTCTGCTGAAAGGTAAACGTCAACTGAATTGATAAAGACAGGTTATTTATACCTTCTCAGGACTTCAATGCCGCAGAAGAAACACAGGATACTTAGGCAGATCAAGCAATGTTTTGCATCTGCAGTCCCATGCAAGTGACAAACTGCTTTGATGACAGATGCATTGACAGCTTTAGTTTGGATGTGGATGGAAAGTAGGTTGCTTTTTGGAGGCTACTTTACACAGATTTCCTGCACCACAACTGCCTCAAGGACTAGGGCACATCTGAGCAGTGTCACCATCCTGTAACTATCACAGCACCCATGTGTAGTTTTTACTCAGAAGCTGAAGTTTCGTCTTCTTTTAATTAGCTGCATCCATCAGAATCTGCCTTGCAGGATTTGTTAATTTTTTTCTCCTATAATAATTTCTTGCTGGAGGAATACAGGAACCCAAGCACCTTTCCTGCTGATTAGGGACTTCTCTGTAAATTTTGAAAAGACATGATTGTAGTTTAGGGCTACAGAGCATTCTCCTTTATAAGCTGAATTTCCGATCCCTGTCCATCATTGTCAGAGATCACTGGGGATGCTGAGGGTGGCAGCAAGAGGGGTCAGCATAGGATGCTCTTCACAGCCTCCTCTCCTGCATTCCTGTCTCCAACAGTGACTCACACCAACAAAGATTCGGTGTTGCACTGACTGCTGGGAGAAGCTGATCTTTAACCCACGCTTGTCTCTTCTTCGTCTTCTGGAAAATGCCTTATTTCCTTTTCTTCTTCCGGGAGAAACAGAGAGAAGCTGTTTCACCCAAGACCTACCCAAAGAAGCAAAAGAATCTCCTCTGCCCTATTCCCATGTGGGGTAGCTGAGCCCAATGCACACCTTTATCTGTGCACACTCCTAATATAATTGACTCATCAACATGCTGAGAAGTGACTGGGAAATACAAACATAACCCAGGACATCCTCAGATGGCAGAGTTATGCTCTTTGCTCTCTGTGTGCATATGCATATATTTTCTGATTACATTTTTGATCCTCGACCCTTGCAGTAAGGAAAAATATGGACTCAGCTCTGAGCACATGGAGCCAAGGAAGAGAAACCGCTCCTCCAAGGCTCCTTTGTGTGACACTATTCCACGTATCCTCACCACTTTCTCATTTCCTAAGACCCTTATTCCACTTGTCAACACATTCAGCCTCTCTTAGGTCAATCATCCCCCAGTCCTTTGGTGGTCTTGCAGAGCTCAGAGCAAATTGCATTGTTACTTGAGAGTACAACTGGGGTTTTAAAAGCC
Organism: Grallaria varia; assembly: GCA_013396735.1. Lineage (NCBI taxonomy): Eukaryota > Metazoa > Chordata > Aves > Passeriformes > Formicariidae > Grallaria > Grallaria varia. The sequence continues at coordinate 7,788 of VWZG01006108.1, read as the reverse complement.
TGCTTACTCCAAGGAGGCAGAAATGAATTCATACAGACTTCAATAGAGACAGGCAGTCATTTCTCTGTGGATGAAGCACAGAGAGGAGTCCCTCAGCTTAAAGATATTAGCCTTTTTTTTTTCCTTTTCTTTTTTAAGTAGGCACTCTGGAAAACTATTGCATCTTCTCACCTGGAAGAAAAGTCTGGTAGCTTCTGCTCTTTTTTTTATATCTTCATGAACCCCCTATTGACATCAGGATATAACAGCCTACAGAGAGACTGATTAAGTGTTCAGAAAAATGAAAACCACAAGTCTAGACTCCAGACTCTTGGATCTGGAAATCAAATGCGTGCATGGATGACTCATTCTTATTTTCCTGAAAGAAAACTGTACACTTCCTTTTAACTAAGTTTTATGAGCAAACCCCTTCTCCCTGTGTGTTGAGCACAGACTATTTAAAAGATCTTGCAATGTGTCACGTATTGGCAGTATATTCTGAGCAGTAAAATATGAAAAAATTCATAAGCACCATCCTCTCAGACTATATCTGGCCAAATCTCTCTCAGAAACCAATGGAAAACCTTGACAAAGAAAGTGAAAATAAGATACAGTGGGTCTCAAAGAAAGAAATATCCTTCTCCTTTGGCCTTTCTATGTCTTTTTGACTTAGCTTAAAATCAGCTAGTGAGGTGTTTATCCTGTATGGGACTTTGGATAGGGTATAGGTAGATTTAAACAATGGCTCACCTCAAACCCACAACCGAATCACTTCTGTTACTTATGAAAGGATTTCTGGATTTCTAAACAGGTTTTCAGATACACAGGGCTTTTTTTTTATTTTTTATTTTTTTCAGTCATACTATCCTGTTTTTTTGTGTTAGAGTGTTTGGATATCAAGAGGAATATTTCATTCTGTCCCTTTTCAAGAAGCATGTATCACACAGCCTGTCTGCCAAGTGTAAGATGGAAGCACTGCGAGTTTATTGCCTGTTTTCTGGCTTTGGCACCGACCTGCCATGTGGGCATGAGTGTGTCCCTACACTTTGTGCCTCTCCTTGATTCCTGTACAACCCATTTGGATAGCAAGCTTTGCAAGATCCCATTTCCTGCTTACAGTGTGTCCCCTCCAGATTCCCCATGTTAGTTGGAGGGTAATGGATGTAACACAAATTATATAAGTAAATAACACATCACAATAATACACTTGACTGCTATTTCATCCCACTCCAAACAATCTTATAGCTTGACCTCCAGGTATGGAATTTTCGCTGGTGATAAAACAAATAATCTGGAGATACATACCTATATAAGCATTTGTCTCCATCGTTTGAGAAGGTTACTTTCTTGGTGTTGGTTTCCATTCTTTCTCTCCTGTTATCCTTACATTTGCTGTTCTGGAAGATGCCTGACACTGTTCCCCTGTCTTTCTCACAGTCACAGCTTGATGATACTGCAGGCTTCTTGGTTGTCAGTCAAATTATACCACCACAGATGCACCAGATTTTTTCTTCTATGGATGATGTAGATAATAAATACTTGTTTGCCTCCTGACCTGATGCTACTTCCATTATGTTGGGAAGATAATGGGACTATGTCCAGTCTCCATTAAGGCACAAATTATAACTGGTAACATATCCATAAGTAATGTCTTAAATAATGTAATCCTGTGGCAGTGAAACCTTTGATCACAAGAACAGAGGCCATGATTTAGGCTCTATACTGAATAAAGGAGGAAGAAAAAGTGCAAATCACTATGTAATTATTAGCATACAATGATCTTCATTGATAGGTAAAAGTAACACATTTTGAATTGGTCAGTGTCGAAGAAGCTCCAGTTCCCGCAGCATATCTGTAGAAAGTAACATCAGCATGGCAGTGACCAGCTTTAGTTCTTCCTGGCTTGTCCAAAATGTTCTCCTTAATTGAAGACAAAAATGCTTGAGTTTTACAATGATAGGTAAATAGGCATCCAAACCCAACAAAGTATCCAAAAACTCAAGAGTAAGACATATTTAACAATCTTAAGATCTATACTTTTGAAATAAGGAGAAAATTCTTAAACATGCTTTCCTCTTCCCATAAGTGACTGGTCTGATTTGCCCTAGTATGGTTATTTTTCATCTTGACATTGCTTTCAGCAGAAGGCTGGATATGCAGCACTGTTCTCCATGGGATGTGGAGAAGACAGGAACTGAAGGCCACTGTGTGCTTCAGGCTCTCTCATGTGGTTTGTCTCATAGTCTCACAGCAACATCTGCCCCCCTAAATTGGATGTGAGACTTCAAATGGTGATATGCATCTGAAAGCAGAGAAGTTTGGAGATAGCTGATATAAGGAAGGGATACTGATATGTCAGAAGCAGGTTGTGGTAGTGCTTAATATAACAGAGGTGAGCTGCAGGACATGCCCACCTGCTCCACCACGTTTCAGCAGTGCAGGGAACTCATTCATCCTATTCTGTTCAGTGTTTTGAGACAAAGCAGGCCTTGCTGCTGCTGCTGCTGCCACTGCTTGAAGGGGCAGATGAGGTGATTTGAGCTAGGCTTGCAGGAAGCTACTAGAGCAGTTCTGACCTCTTCAGCTCCATGCACACTGGGCAGGTGAGTTTACCTCAAGGCACACATGGGACCTGAAGGCACATCTCAAGGTGAAAGAGCATCTTCAGAACAAATGTCTACATTTAGTCTCAGAGGAGTAATTTGAGCCATCTCAGAGCATTTTTGTTTTGTTCTGAGTTTTTTTGGAGGGAGTAATTATTGTAATACTACCAAATGGGAATTTTCTCTCTCCTTTCTTTTATGCAGGAGCAGCAATGAAAAAGTGGCAGTTGCTCTTTCTCTGGATCAATGCTAACATCTTCCTCCAACATTTGCAGTTTATTGCAATTTGTATCTTCTTTTCACTGGTCTATCAGTTTGAGGTGATGTCTGAAAATGAATAATCATTTTCCTGCTTTGCATTACCGCTGCATCCTCAGCTTTAAGAGGATTCTCTCCCCTTTCATGTTTAGATCTGGTATTACATTTTCTGCTTTATTCATCCTTAAAAGACCAGAAGCCTTTTCCCTCTGCTTTTTAATTTCCTTAGAAAAATCACATTAATTAAACAGTTACATTTGGTTGGTTGAAGGTTATGCATGTTATTTATTTAGCTGCAGGTTTATTTGGTTGTCAGAATAACTCACTGGAGAGACCACAATCTGATAACAATACTGGTCAACCAATGTGACCTTCAACTGGACCACCTGTGGTGGACCTTGTGAGCCAGCCTGTAGCACTTATCCCTGCCTTTTTTGGCATGATTTTATATGCTACTGCACCTCGGGGACACAGTATGCAACTTCTGTCAAGCTTTCAAGAGACTAGTGGTGGGATTCAGAAAGTGCAGATAAACATACAAGACACGACTCAGACAGGCCCATGTTATCCCTTCTTTTCAGGTTTCCAGGACTGTAAACAAGGGAGAACTGGAACAACCAGATAATCAATCTATGGAACACTGAAAGGTCAAGATATTGTAATGTGCTGTGTTGCACTGAATATATGGGATATTAAAATTCAGATGGTTCATCCCCAGGAAAATATTGCAGTTGCGCAAATACAGAAGCACAGACTTTCACCCTGGTGGCAATTACACAAACCAGTGGATTACTCCAATTACACCCTGAGATATACATTCTTGTGTGACCCTCTTTGGACTTTGTATTGTGGTTTAGTTGTTCCACTCAAGCAGAATAACTTGACCTGATAGCAGTTTGGGATGGAAATCTTTTTTTCCTCCTTTCTCATAAATGAAATTATGAGGAAACACTCAGATCAACCTCTGCTAACCTTTTAAATACAGCAGTTGACATGACAAAGACAGGAGCCTTGATTAGGATCTTTATATATCTTAATTTCTTTCTCTCCTTTTTAATTCTTAATCCGCACTTTACATTTCAATTGTTTTACTGAGGTAAGGAATTTTGACACTGTCTATTAGCTTTATTTTTACAAGTTTCCCTTAATTGGACATACAGAGCCCCTGATATTTAGTCAGGAGCCACTTTAATATGAGAGGAAGACCAGGTTTGTGGTCTGTAGGATCCTGTACTCCTTACAGGCTTTTGAGGAAAAAACCACAACAAACACCTGCTCTATAGGATGAGATTTCTAAACCTCTAGTCATTGCTGTATCTCTCAGTGACTCCAAGTGATGTGCCACATTTTTTAAATCCTTACCTAAATCTGGACCTACAGCTACAGCTGAGGCTGCAGCAGGAACACATGGAGCAGAAAGGCTATTATATGTATCTTACTGAAAATACTCTTCTCAGTACATCCCTCTCAGTGCTTGCTTATATTAAGCACTAAAGACCACAATCCTCTGCATGAAGCAGAACTTGACTATTTAGAAGGGAAATAAATTATCCAGCTATTCTAGACAAAGAATTGAGGTATAGCTTCAGGAAAAATGAGGAAGGTGTTGTTTGCCATTTGTCTTCAGTTACAGAAAGCAATAAGCTCTGTCCCAAATTAAAGCAGGAATTGCAAACCTCTTGCATTGTAACTACAAACACACCTGGAAGAGGTGGGTGAAGTGCAAAGAAGGCTTTGATGCCCGATAAAAAGAGAAAGTTGAAATAGCAAGGGCTTAAAATAATACAGGGTCACACTGCTAACATGCTGTCCACTTTTTAAATTTAATGCAGAAGCTTTCTTAATGATTGAAGATATAGCCACCTGTATGAAAGCAAATTTCCTCCAGATTTAGCCAGCTAAAAGTCACTCTTGGAAAGCACTTTGTTCTTCATCCGTACCCAGAACCCCATTAGTCTCCAAGCAGTTAATCCCTAGCACCTCTTGCTGTTACCACTACTTCAATTCCCATCTGACTGTTTGGATGGCAGAAATCTCACACAAAATGCCCAATGTGTGGACCAAAGTCCAATCCTTCTTGTTTACTCATCTTTCATGAATACACAGTTTCTGTTCATTTGCTATGAATTATCACTGCTGACTGCAGATAGCTTTTCCTCCATCCAGAAATGGGCTTTTGATGTAGGGTAAAGCACTTATAGCTTGAGTGAGTGCCAAAAACACCACAAGACAATGCTTATGAATTAAAGGGCACTCCATAATATTCCTCTATTTGAAGTCCCATTTCAAGAAATTTTAAAGTATGTGAAAAGACAATCTTACACATCCTAAAGGTAGGGGCAATAGACCTGCAAGGTGCTCAGAAGCTATTGCTAGAATATTAGAGCTAAAAATACAGAAGATCAGAAGAGATCCAAGTCATGTGAGAACCAAAGAACCGAAAAATTAATAAAAGAAGTAAAGCCATGTCCCTGTCTCCCCAAGATATTTTCTGATATCCATGGCAGAATAGTGAATTTGACAGAAACATATTTATGACTGTCAGGCAGATCCAGTTACAGGAAAATTTCTGTTTTTCCATGGAAACTCTGTTTTCAGTAAGTAAGCTATAGAACCCTAATTTCTAATGTATATAAGCTCTTCTGTAAACATTACAAAATCATTCTTCAGGGTATTTTTACTCTGTGTATCAGAAAGCACATATTTTATCACACTTTCTTATTGCTGCATTTATTATGTAACTGTTTTGCACTGTTACTTAAACTTAAATAAACTGTCTTCCCTTCTTTTTTCTTTTTAAAAGGTTGGGGGCTGGGTTTTTTTGGCATTTGGAAGCAAGTCAACTGGAGAGCATTTTTTTGTGCCATCTGAGGTCGAAAGTAACTGCATGGAGTCAGAGGGGGCCATTCAGCAGGCAATTTGTATCCCCAGTTGGATATCCCTTCTGTTTGCAGCTGATATAAAACATACAGGGTCTGGGGCTAACAGGAACTGCAGAAATCAGGAAAGTGAATTTTCTAGAAACGCTTAAAGTATTAGAAAAGTTGAGCATGCCATTGAAGAAGTTGTGAGTTTGGCTCAGAGTACTGGAGCCAAACTCACAACTGACTTTACAGAGTCAGATTGCAATTGTTAGTATAAAATGAAATGGATGTTTAACCAGCCATTTCTTGTGAAAAGGTTGTTTTTAAATACTTCTAATATTGTCCATTTCTGACTACACAGATTGTTTTGCAGCCACAGTGTGATAAGAAACAAAATGGTTGAAAAATTCAGCTATAGAAGTAAATCAGACTTGAAAAAAAAAACCAGGGCCACTTTACCAGTATTAAATTTCTGCTCTCTACTTTGCATCACAACAGTTTAAGAGTAGGCATTTTAAAATTAGTAGTGAATTAATCACATATATTTGCCCCTCACCTTTCTCCAGAAACCTCTCCATTTTGGGTCATTTTGGAAGCCCCAACTTTCTGTAGAGGGCCTTGTCCATTAACAGCTAAGAGTAAGGGTGCTGAAGACTGTCTTCTCTGAGAAAACCCATTTCAAAATTTTCTCAAGCTATTAGATCTTGGAATATCACATTTGCATAGATGCTGCAGGGATGCCTCATGTTTTAGCAGTTCTGTTTTCTGAGGACTCAGTCATCACTGTATGCTCCATTTGCACCTTACACCTTTGCAGGCAGCTAGGTCGTGCCTTCCCCAATAGGGAAGAGAGCAAAATGATCCCATGTATGCAGAGTGCCAAGTGCAAGGTCAGCCTTTCACTTTGCCTCTGTTCCCATGTAGTGTCAGTGCTGGAAATTAAGGAGAGAACCTTCTTCTCCTGTGTTCTCAGTAACTCCCCGTGTGTTAGTTACGGGTGAAGTTTTACTGCCTACACTACTAAGGGACATAGAAATGCAAAAATGCTGCCTACAGAGCATAGTAAGGACAGTATAAGACCATATAATGAGTCATTACGATAAAACATATAATTGATGAAATGCTCATCAAGTGACCAAGTACATAAAATCTTACATGAGCTCATTTCAGAGTATGCCTAGACATAAGTGGCCAAATTAAGATTGGCATACAACTTAAATGGTGTGATTTCCTAATTCTGGAGTGCTTGACTTTGTTTTCTTTTCTTATGATAGATGTGTGTGTGCATGTGTTTATGTACACGTAAGGAGGGGATCAGCGCTTCCAGTGAGGATTACAGCCTTTTGAGGATCATTCCTTGAGCCTTAAGGAAAAAGCTATGGGTCTTGCAGACAACTTGGGAAGAGAAGGTAGTAAGACATCACAATAGCCAGGAGATCTCTGGAATACAGAAGCTGTATCAGTACACCAACAGAAATCTGGAAAATCTTGCAGCTATTTTTTTTTCCAATGAAAATCACAATTTCTCTCTTCTATCCCCCTTCCATAGCAGCTATTCTTGTGAATTTGACAATGCCTGGTGTCAAAACATAAGAGCAGAAGTAATTTATTAGGTCACACCACCTTCTGTGAGATGTCCCTGCTACTTCAGACCAGGAGTGCTTAGGTCTCAGGTTCATATGTGTCCTTGTAGATAACATGGCTATGATACTGGATGGTGACACTGGTATCACACTGAAAAATGGGGCACATTTCATTTGGAAAATACAGCCCCTAACTGGTGATATCTGTAATATCAACAGTGTTTCAGGAAACTTTATAATTTAGTAATTTATNGCAGGGGGGAAAAGGAAAAAACGAAAAAAAAGGGCCAATGATGCAGAAAGAATAAGACTGTTAAAGCCAGGAAGGAGAATGGTGTTTACTGGGTGGCTGCACTTAAACAAAAGAGTGGTAAGACAATCCAAACAAAAACCAGATAATCTAAAATGTCTTATCCTGAAACCACAGCAACTCATTTTTCTGATAGAGACTGGAATTTTCTATTCTTAATAAAGAGACTCCCTTTCCTCTTTCCTTTCCTT
>VWZG01006104.1:37108-72891 GCA_013396735.1 Grallaria varia | reverse complement strand
GGGCTGTGGGACCCCCATCCCAGCCCCTCCCGCTCAGCCGTCCCCGCTCCCCGCAGGCTCTCCCAGCTCGAGGCCACTCGCCGGCTCGCCCAGGACATCGCCGAGAAGCTGCAGGAGCGGAACCGGTGCCAGCGGAGCGGGGAGAGCTCGGCCAAGGTGCTCTGGGCACGGGGGTTCCGATGGAGCCGCTCTGGACGGTGCCGGTCCGGGCTGAGCTCTCAGCCCGCGGGCTCGGGGCTGTGTGTTGGCTCCGGGGGCCGGAGGGGCAGCCCCGAGGCCCCGGGCAGGGGGTGCGGGGGGCGCTGCTGGAAGGGGCCGGGCCGGGGGTGACGCTCCTGCCCCGGCCCAGCCCGGCCGTGCCGGTGCCAGCGCAGGGACGGGGCGTGTTTGGGGCAGGAACAGAACGCCGGCGCTCTGCTCTGTGAGGGGTCCGTAAAGAAAACAACGCGAACTCTGAACTGGCGGTGGCTTTTCAGCGTCACAAACACCCACCCGTGTGGATTTAACAGAGGTGGATCTGCGTGTGTGGGATAACGCTGGTCCTAAAGGGGAAAAGGAGGAGCCGGGGGAGGGTCGGGCGCGCTCCGCTGCCTGTGCCGGGAGCGGGGCTGTTCCCGGAGGTCCCGGGGCTCGGGGTGCTGCGATGCGCATCAGCTGCTCCGGGCCCCTCTCGGGCAGTGCTGGGCAGAGGTTTCTCCCCGCAGGGCTGGATCTCTGCCCTCTGCAGGGGCTCTGCATCAGCGGAAACAGGAATTCTGCAGCCTTGGTTTAGCTCCGTTTTTGACAAAAGACAAGACCAAAATTAAATCTGAATGAGAAGTGAAAGTTAGAGCTTACCCAGGAATATTATGTTCTCCACGTTTTCACACTTCTTTTTTAAAAAATTAAATAAAATTACGATTCTTAGGAAGCTGCTTTCTCTAGGACTGAAAGCCTCCAGGCAGTGCAAGAGCAGGTTCATGCCATCAACAACTCCCTTGGATGTGTTAAGATAAAAAAAGGCTGCAAGTCCTTGAGTTGGTCTTTTATAATAATTGACATAATTAAACCCCCACTGATTTATCTTGTGGGCTCTGCACCCCTTTATAGCAGGGGTTTAATATGATGCCCAATCACTGAATCTTCCCTGCCAGTTTAAAACCCATCAGCTTTTAAAATAAAATGTCATTTCTGAAATGTTTCCCATGAAGAAATGTTGATGAAAACTGTGTAGGCTTTGTATAATAATCGGTGCTGCTGAATAAGTGACTCTAATTGAAAAGAAGTTTCAGAAGGCCCAACTAAGTGGGATTTGAGAGAAGTGTCTTCTCTGGCTGTAGCATTGGGAGGAGTGTTTGGAGGTTGGCACTGTCCCTGCTTTCTCAATTATGAATTGTCTCCAATTGTACAGATATGCCCAAACAATAGAAAACTAATAAAAAGATTGCTGCTTAATCTGTCTGTATTTATAGAGGACAAAGTTCTCTATTTCCATCATTGCCATCCGTGACGTGTCCAAAACCCCCAACAAAACGTTGTGTTTGTGTTGTTCGAAGCCTTTCTGGGGCTGTAACTCTCTGAGGTTGTGTTTTATGGAAACATTACATGGGTGACTTATTTTGTCATAAAATCATTTGTTCCATGCCCTGTGTTTTCCAGTTTCCCTTTAATCCATTAACAGGTAAAGATGAATATTTGGCAGTGTTTGATTGTACTACAAACAAGTTTCCAACAAGGAGAGAGTTGTTTTCATAACAGAAGTGCCTGTTGAGAAATCCATGGCTGAGCAATCATGTATTCTGTGCCTCCTGAACGCCTGAATGCAGGAAAATATCTTTGTACATTATTTGCCCGTTAGGAAGAATGTAAACAAGTTTTTATTTTTATATTATTTTGCCATTAGCATGGCTGAAAACCCTGTTGCTTGTTGCTGAGCCAAAAATAGAGCATAACATTTAAAATGGAAAAACAAACTGTAAGGAAAGATTTCAAGCCTGCATTTACCATGTGTGAGATCTGCTCTATCGACCTGATCTTAAAGCTTCCATTGTTTTTTTTTCCATAATGGAAGTGAAATCTTGTATTATCACACACATTTGTGGCCAGTGATGTCTGTTTGATGACTTTCTTGGCAGTGTCACCTTTATGTTACTCTACTGTTCTGGGTCAGTTAAATGCAGCATTCTCCTCCTGGACAGTTTTGGGTTTGTTGGGATCACATGGGTGATGTGTCCATAACAAACAAACCACGTTAGGCACAGATTTGATATAATTCTATAAAAAGACATTTTCACTGCAGATGTGGTGCCCTGTGAGCTTTGTGTGCAGTGGGGTGAGGACAATGGGTTGTTATGCTTTTGGATTTCATTTTTTCCCCATGGAATTCCTCTCTCAGGGTTTGCTCCCCTGGGCTGAACTTCAGACCTGTTGGTGGCTTCAGTTTGTGCGTGAGCCTGTGTGTCCTCACTGGAGTGTCCTGGGCTCAGCCTGGAGCTCTGCATGGGCTGGAGTTGGGCCAGGGGCTCGCGAGGCTCTTTCTCCTCTGCCTCTTTATTTGTGTTGTAAAAATTGATTTTTCTTTGAAACTTCTTTTTCCTTCCATGTATTCAAACTGCTCAATGAATTTATTCCTGGATGAGAGAGGGGGTGACAATAAACCAGCCTCCTTCCTAAGCTGGTAGCCAGGCTACAGACAGCAAAATGAATCTGCCATTTCCTCCTGAGAGCTGAATTCACACCCCTTCCATCATTCTCCCTTATGGGTCTTGTTTTCAGGGGTACAGGCAGAGATGTAACCAGGGTCTGGATCTTGTGCCACCAAGTCCAGCCTTCCTCTCTTGCCTGAGCCTGACTGTGTGTGCGTTGGTAGAGAAGGATATTGGAAAGGGTTTGGAAGGAGATTGGAAAGGACTTGGAAGGGACTTGGAAGGATATTGGAAAGGGCTTGGAAGGGGCTTGGAAGGAGCTGGTCTCGGGCACAGAGCCCACAGGTTCCGTAGGGTCCAGCTGCCACTGACAGCTCGGGGTTCCTTTAACATCCGTGCAGAGTTGTGGCCCAGCTTTGGGTTCCAGAGGAGGCAGAGCCCACTCTGGATGTGTCCAAGGCCAAGTCTCAGCTTTTCCCCTGCATTAGAAAAATCAGCACCTGTTGTTTGATGAAGTTCTTGCCGTGACACTTCTCCCGGGTTTTGGGCTGGTTTTCTGTATCTAATCCATCTCGGATGTGACAGCACACACTTTTCCAGCAGTCCTTCCTTTCATTAACCTTCTTGCACCACTGATCACATATTTATTGTCTCCCTGGCCTGGAGCTGGGAGGGTTTCACCAGAATTAATCTGCGTTTATGTTTGGTCACCATTCAGTGAGTTTTACATCCTTTTAAAGCTGCTGTAAAGCTGTTTCTGGTTGTGCAGTACAGTTTGTTAATGCTCTCAGTATTGATCCCAAGTGACAACTGGGGCCAGCACTCGGGGCAGGACGCTCCATTCCTTTGGGACAGCATTCCTTTACCTTCCGGCATGTCGGCTTTAATTAAGATGCCACTGGAATTTTCCAGGGAAAAGGTTGTGCTGTTCACGTGACTCCGCTTGAGCAGGGTCAGTTAAATTTCCTTTAATTGGTTTTCAATGGCAATTTCAGTATCTTCTCCTCTCTTTTCTCCTTGGAGAGAGATCTGTGCAGGTTGTTGTAACAGGGTCTGGAATGGGGCAGAATTCCCTATGGATTCACACCATTCAAAAGGCAGAAGTGGAAGAAGCAACCAGAGAGGTTGGCTTTCTGGGAATCACATGTCAAACTTCTTTGAGTCTTTAAACATTTGTGGAGACGAAGGAATTGAAATATTCCTCCTCCTGTCTGGGCAGGTCATCAGGCTGTGGTAGTACAAGTCAATCACCAGAGGATAAATAGATTAAGTGTCCTGTCTTGATTTCTCTTGGAATTTCTCAAAAATATAGACAACTTCTGATAGTTGTGGGAGGCAAAGCACCTTTAGTAAGAACCACCCCAGGTACATTTTTAAAAGAGTCCATATTTTTTATACCTTTAATGTGAGTTCCCATTTTTCCTGTTTGTACACTCTGCTGTCAGGTGGAAGGTGATCCAGTCTTGATCCCAACAGGCGTTTTGCCCTTTGCCAAACAGGCATCGAGTGCCCAGCTTTGATCAGGGAGCCCTGAGGTGTTAAGTGCTTTTGGAAATCTGGCACTTCTTTGTGCAGGGGCAAATACTTTTTAGGAAATCAGATCAAAAATAGTGGTTTAGGTGCCTTTAGAGCTTCTTCTGGTGTCCTTTCTCCCTCCCACTCGTGGGAAGCCCTGCCAGCTGCAGCTGTGGTGTTCTGACCTGGAATGGGATGAGCCTTTAGTGTCTGGGAGGTGGATGGAGAGGTGGGAGAAGAGGTGAATTGTCCCTCCAGGAGCCAGTCCTTGAGAATGCCTGAGGCTTGAGGTGTGAGGTCAGATCTAGGGGTGGGGCAGGGTTTTCCCAGGATTGATGTGTCTTTGGCCATGTGGTCAGGAGCCAACATGGTCAGGATTGTCCAACATCCTCCTCGCCCCCTTACCTGTGTCTCTGTACTTGGGGTGTCTGTGTGTCCTTGGATTTGTAAGGAATAGCAGAGAAGGATTCTCAAGCACAGCAAGCCAAACCCCATAGTTTCAGGCACTGGGCTTCAGGCTGAGCCCTCGGGCTGTTCCTGAGGCTCAGGCTCGGCACCCTCAGCCAGGAGTGTCCGGAGCGGGGCAGGTTCGGGGCTGAGCTCGTGGGTGGGTTTTACCCCTGGAGTTTGGTCAGAGCTCCCCAAGATTTCCTGCCCGAGTTGTTTCTGTCCCAGCCGTGTCCCCGGGCCCCTCTGCCCTGGCTGCAGTGGGCACATGTGCCAAGGGGGACCTGGTGGGAGCCTCTGGATGGGCCCTGGAGGGCTCTTCCCCTCGGGCACGGCGTGGAGGGGCAGCTGAGGGGGTTGGTGAGCACTTTTTGACCAGGACTGATCTCACAGGAGTGGGTTTGTCCCTCTGCCTTTTCTCTGGGTGTAGTAATACAAGGTGCAGCTTCTTTACAAAGGAATCATTCTTTCTTGTAAGTCTCATTCCTGAGGGGTGCAAGTGGGCTGTAGAGGTGAGACTGTTTCAGTGAGGACTGTATGAGCTGGGTTATAATATATTTAATATTGTGCCCTGTCCAATCTTGTGTGGAAAACAGGGGTGGTGTAGAAAGACAGTAATATTTGATAGCAATGTTAATCTGAAATTAATGTTTATTTGGAGTCTATTTTGAGGGTTTAAATAGGAAAATCAGACTGATATGAAATAAAATGTGGCCATGGCACAGCAGGACAGGCTGGGTCTTGTGGTGGTGTTTGGCAGCACCAGGGTGGTTAAGGGAGACGCTGTGGTTTATAAGAAGTGCTTTTCAGTCGTTTCCAGCAAAAAAATTACTTTTTTATTTTTCATTCTGACAAATCCATTCCCTCGAGGTGAAGTCCAGTGTCCACGTTACAACGTGCAGTGAGCAGAGGTGAAGAGCTGGGAGGGTGGTGGGAACTGTGCCTGGAATTCACGGACTCGCTCCACGCTGCGTTATTTTGCGGCAGTGCTGATCCATCGCACGGCCAGGAGATGTCCCCAGTTCCCCGTCATTCCTCCAGGAATCCCACACGAGTTCTGGGCTGTGCTTGGATGCCCTTCAGCCTGGAACGTGTCAGCAGGTTCTTGACCCCTCCTGGCCCTGATCCTTGTGCCGAGGGAACTCCTGGCATGGGGCTTTGGCCACAGAAAGCTGTGGAGCAGATGTGGACACCGTGCAACCTCTCAGAGCATCTTCTGGAGAAGGACCTGGACTCGATTAAACAAACAAAACAACTGCAAAATTTAAATTTATGTCTTAGTGTAAATAAAAAACACTGAGAATTTGAGAGATCCTAAAAATGCTCTCTGTTTTTGTGTTGTTTGTGGAAGTGCTTTGGGAAAGAACAGGGAAAAGGTAAAATGGGAATAAAATACAGAGTTTATAAAAAGCAAAGCAGAAAGCAAAATGTCCCACTTGTGAACTGCTGAAGAGGAACCAGCCCTACCATGACTCTTCCCCAACCTGAGCTGCAGTTCTGAGTTCAGGTGATTCTCCATCTGTCATACAAGGTTTTTCTTGTTGGAGAAACCAAGGAAGAGCTGAAAGGCAGAAACCAGAAATGTGGTATTGAGGAAAATATTTAAGTGGTGTGTCATTTTACTGCTTGGATTTGTGTGCTCTGGACATGAGAAATTTGTTTTCCATTGTCACCAGGGAGGTGTCTGTAAGGCTGCCGTGGTTTAAGTCCAGCTGACAGTTAAGCACCACACAACCCCCACCCCCTGACCCTGCTGGAACAGGGAGGAGAATCCAAAGTAAAATTTTGTCTCTCCATTTCTCTCTCTATTTCCTTTTTCTGCCTTTTTTTCTCCAAGTTCAACCTCCCTTCTGGCCTGTGCCCAGAGAAGAAGAAAAGATTTATAAATTCAGCAAATCTGCCTGTTTAGATGTTTTTATGTTATAGATTGTATTTTATTTATTTTATATATTAGCTATAAATCTATATTGTATGTAACGTATTGAGTGTTATTGTATATTCAAACAAATCTGTATTTTTCATATTAGAATTTCTTAGGGAGTGGGATATGGGAAATGCAATCTGGGAGTTGTTTTATATTTTCACTATTTAAAGGCTTGTGTTCATTGTTCTGTAACCAGAGACTATGCCAGGGAGGACTCCTGTAGCAAGAGGTGGTGTGGAAAGTCCAGAAATTGGCCCTGGAAGGAGAAGGTGCAGCAGTGCTCCAAAAAATGGGAAACATCAGAGGTGAAAGAGAAGGGAAGCAGCAGATTCCAAGGTCACCAGCATCTGTAGGTTTCCCTGCATGGCCCAAGAACACCATCTTTTTGGTTTGGGCAGTGGTTCTTGTTGACATGCCTTTCCAAGAGGGACCCATGGACAGTGCAGGGATCAAGCATCCCTGAGGATGTGCCTGTTTAACTCTGTTCCCATCTGGTGTTTGGGAGAGAAGGAGCAAGCCCTGAGCACTGGGACAGTGGGATGTGGTTGTCAGGGGCCCTGAAATACCCACCCACGGCAGCAGAGGGCACAGAGCACAAGGGCCAAACTTAGGAGAGGAAGAAGAAAGAGAAGAGAAAATGAGATGAATGAAAAAATGTCTGGTTCTGGATGCTGTGATTAGTCCCACTGATGCCAAGTTAACATTCAGTTGCCGAGTAAGCGTTCATGGGAGTTGGAATAGCCACAGTAACTGCCACATTGGTTGGAGTAGCCGCAGGATCTGTTGGAATTACTGGATAGCAACAGTGGTTGTCACAGTGGCTGGAGTAGCCACAGAAGATGTCACAATGGCTGGATAGCCACAGTAGCTGCCACAGTGGCTGGCATAGCAGGGACAGGAGTTGCAGGGGTTGGAGTAGCCACAGGAGCTGTCACAATGGCTGGCGTAGCTTCAGGTGCTCTCTCTGGGATTAGAGTAGCCACAGGTCTTTTCCTGGTGAATTAGAGTAGCCACAGGTGAAGGGAGGGAGAGGAGCAGAGCCAGCAGGACCTGGGCTCAGATTGCTGCTGATGGCTGGAGCAATGGACCTGGGAGAAAGTGAGAATATCCACTATTACCGTGCACAGTACAAGGCAAGACTTCTGCCCTTGCTCAGGTGAGGAGGCTCCTCCACTCTATTCTCCTATCCCTTCCATCCCTCTTCTCCTATCTCCTCCACCCCTCTCCTCCTGTCTCCCCCATCCCTCTTCTGTCTCTTCCATCCCTCTTCTCCTATCTCCTCCATCCCTCGTCTCCTGTCTCCTCTACCCCTCCTTTCCCCACTGTGGCAAATTCCCATCCCTCATCTCCATCACTTCATCCCTTCTCGTACGTCCCTTCCCCAGCCCTGTTCCTCCCTGAAACCCTACTTGGTCTGTCATGGGATGCCTGCTGGGGAGGGTGGGGATACCGGCTGGGGAGGGTGGGGATGCTGTGCTGGCAGATGGAGTCTGAGATGGCATTAGGTTGCTCTGCCCCATCACCTCACTCGGGACAGCCCAACACTTGGGGCAGACCAACACCCTCCAAGGAACTGGACCCAGTGTGTAACCTTGAGGGAATCGTCTCTCATAGAGAACATGGAGAGGCAGAGGAGGACCCCGTGTCCTCCTTTATGTGCCTCCTGAAGAAGAAGAAAGAAGTCCGATGTCTGGAAAAGTTTCTGGCAGAGAAAGAAGAGGTGAGAAAGATGGGAGGGTGCTAGGACATGGTTGGGAGGGCTTTGGGGATTTTTGGAGGGTGGCAGCAGCAGGCGGGAGGCTGTTTCTGGGGGTGGGCAGCTGTGTCACCCTCACTCTGGTGCCACCAGGCCTTCAGGGAGAGGATGGAAGTCATTGCCGAGCAGTGGAAGGACCTGCACGCCAGGAGGGCTGAGCTGAAAGCCCACATGAAGAGCTGTGAGAGCACCATACAGGTACACCTGCCCTGCTGAAGTGACATGACCCTGAGCCCTCCCCTCCCATGGGAGAGAGTCTTGGGCCAGCACACCTGGCCAAGCCTCTCTTAAGCTGGAGGTGTGAGGGACAGCACTGGCAGGGCACAGGGGTTTGTGTCACAGAGCTGGAAAGCCCGGTTCAGGCTTGGGTGGGAGAGAGCTTGTCCTGTACCCATGTGATCTCCTGAGGGCCCCAAATGGCCCCCAGGGAGAGTCTCAGCTTCACCCCCACTGTTGAAGTCCCACAGACTGCCAGGGAGGTCTGAAAATCAGAGTACTGTCCCAGGTGCTGCCTCCAAGACCAAAGGGTTAGTATCACAGGGATGGCCCTGTAAAACAAGGAGGAAAACTGTCCCCAGGCATGTTCCAGTGCTGGTCTCTCCTCTCTGAAGATATCTCCTTCCAGCACTGTTGAGTAACCCAGCTCCATCTTCCCTTGCCTTCCTTTCCCTCTGTCTGGGTGTTGCGATGGGGAAAAATCACCAGGAAAATGAAGTGCTGCGAAACCAAGCTCTGAAGAAAGCCAAGAAAGACAGAGTGGACAATATAAAAAAGGACAATGAGCTCTTGAGAGCTAGGAGGGAACTAGAAGTCCTCAGAAAACAGCACCAGAAACTCTGCCAAAAACTGCAGAAGTACTCTGTGTTCAAGAGTTACCTGGATAATGCGGTTAAGGTCTCACAGGTGAGGTTGGATATGAGAGAGTCAGATCATGGGCTCAGGGAGAGCCTTATGTGGGTGTTAAAACTAGAAAAGATAAGGCAAGTCCTGGGGAATCATAACCCCTGGTCCAACCCCGAGATCTCAGGTGGGATGAGAAGGAGTTCCCTACAACCAAGGTGAGCCCCAGGGAACAGAGTCAGGGGAGGAGAACAAGAACAGGAGGTGAAGGCTTGAGAAAACCAAGGAAGATCCATGAGAAGGGGAAAAAGCTCAGGGCTGAGGGGAATGGGGCCCCTTGGTGTCACAGTTTCAGGTCACAGTGATGGTTTGGGAGAGGTGAGAAGGTGCCTGGGAGTGGGACCCAGGCAGCTGCAGTGGTGGTTTTATTTATCAGAGCACTGCTCACCTGGGGAAGAGATGTGATGTCCCTTGCCTATGGCAGTGATGGCTCCGGGCCTGACACAGTGGGATGTCATCACACAGGGAATGTGAGGATGCTCAGGGGCCAGTGGAGGCAATAGTCTTGTGGAGAAGGGAAGATCTTTCTCCTGGGGGAAGCGTTGGCCTGGCCAGGGCAGGGTGCCAAAGGGGAGAGGTCTGCACATGGGGAGGGAAAGGCCCGGGGGTTACTAACACCAGGAATCCTGTCCTGCAGTTTCAGGACATCGACGAATTCATTTCGTTCTACAAGATACTGCTGAGGTCACGCAAGGAGCTGCTGCAGGCACAGCAGTGCCACAAGGAATGGAGTGAGCAAACCAAGGTGCACCTGAAGCAGTACAGGGCAGAGAAAGAAGCTGAGATGCTTCACTGCAAGAGTGATCTGGTGCAGCTAAAACAGCATTTAGACCAGGCTCGAAGTGACATCCCTCTCTGGGTAAGGAATTGTGGGCAGAGGAAGATCTCCAAGGCCTGGCTGAGTCAAGACTGGCTGATGGCTCATCCTTCAGCCATGGGCTCATGGCAGGGCCCAGGGGGAGCCTTTGTGATTGGAGGAGATGCCTAATGTCATCCCTCCACGGGGTTACAGAAGGAGGGATGACAGCCTGGGTGTGGAGCAGGTTTGCCATAAGGCAAAGCTGGAAAGCACCTGGCATGGGAGGGTGGCAGTGGCACGTGGTGCTGCAGGGGATCAGCTTCCCTGCTGTGGGGAGAGTGAATGGGGCAGTTCCTGTGTTTGCTTCTACCACACTGAGCTGAACCCCCTCCAGCACAGCCCTGGGCCAGGTCAGGTTCTTCCTAACCAAGCAGATGAGTGTGGAAGTCAGAGTCTCCAAGCCAGGCTCTCCTGTGCTGAAGCAGCATCTTTGCTGGGGCATGTGCCCCCGCTCCATGTCTCCTCTCCTGCCAGGAGGATCGCTGGGCTGACATACAGAACAGGACTGCCAAGAAAGTCAGGAAGCTGAAGGCCATTGAGATGGCCATCCACAACCTCTTCCAGTCTGCCAGCACACGGATGAACGCAAAGTGGAGAGTGGACGCAGATGACAGCCACAGACAGCTGATCATGGTAAAGCCAGGCCAGAGCCCTTCTCCCAGCTCAGAAAGAGAAGCAGGAGTACCTCTCAGCTGCCAGAAGGGAGTGGGGAGCCCACAGGCCCCGCAGACACCTTCCTTTTCACCTGGGCACTCTTGGGCACTGTGAAGGGGCCAGGGACACCAGACAGACCCATCTCTTCCAAGGAGGCAGGGAAAGGTCCCTGTGGGGCAGAAGTGTGAGCCAGGCAGGCTGGAATGCAGGGGATGCAGACCAAGCCGTGGCCAAGGTTTGGTTTCATTCACCCACTTGCCCACAAAAGCCCATTCGGGTGGTGCAGATCCAGCAGGGCAAATGCCTTGTCCTCCTACTCAGTTTGATTGGGGACATTTGCCCTGCAAAAGGGACAACAAGCTCTCCTCTGCCTCCTGTTCCCATCCCTGCACTGAGCTCTGCCGTCTCTCTTTCCCACCCCAGATCCATCAGTTTATCCAAGACCTCAGGGACATCACTATGTAGACATAAAGAAGTATAAGTGAGCACCCTGATGCCTGTGTAAGGACCTGCCCTGCCAACAGGGTGTAAAAGGAAAGAAGAGAACTCAATAGATACTGCAGAATAAAAAAAAAACCAGAAAACAAACCAAAATGTTTTAAGATGTCTCTTCATTTCTTGGGAGGATTGGACACATCAGAGCAGCTCCATTACACAGCTTTACCCCAGATGCCATTGGGATGCCTTCTCTGGCAGATGGGATTCTGGTTGCAGGAGACAGTGTCCCAGCTAAGCACACAAGGTGGTGAGAGCAGGCTGGCACAGGAGAGTCTCAGACAGGGATCAGTATTAGTGCTCACATTTGGATGTCCCACTGGACCTAATCTCAGCTATTTGGGAAGGATATTAGAACATGGTGGGGAGACTGTGCTTGGGGAGAGTTTCAGAGAGTTTCCAGCACCATACCCAGAATGACACCTCCTCACAGACAGCAGCTCTCTGTGCCAGGGCTGGGTCTGAGAGCCTTCATCCCCCAGTCATCAGCATCCTCAAATGCTGCCCTTTCCTGCTCTGCTGTGAGACCAAACACACAGCATCAGAAGAGAGAAACAAAACCAAGTAGCAGAGAGTGAACTTTGCTGTGGCCCTCAGGGGTCCCAGAGATTGGTAAATGTCTTGCAGAGGCACTGATGATGATAACAAGAGCTGCTGCCTGCAATGGAAAAGTCAACTCATGACTCATCCAAGAGCAGAGATGTGCCCTTGCGTCTCATCTCAGCAGTGACTTATCCAAAGAGACCAGGTTCATTTACACCTCTCCTGAGAGGTGACTCAGCTGTCCCCTCTCCTTCCACCCACGGCCACCCCATCACCCACTTTGTTGCATCTCACTGGTGGCAGCTGACGGGAGCTAAAGGGAGAGGAGCAGCTCTGCCAGGCTCTGGGGAAGGCAGGGGCTGCAGCTCTGTGCCTGCCACTCCCGAGTGACGGTCTGCGGGGTCTGAGCTGTCCCCAGGGGCTTAAGGAGAAGACAGGCTGATGCACCAGGCTTCCTGAAGTCCTTTGGCTACCGAGTGCTGGCCAGTTTGGAGCATCTCTTGCCCAGTTGCCTGAGCTGAGAGCTCTTCTGATGAACCCTCAGTTCGGGACAACAGAATCACAGAATCAGTCAGGTTGAAACAGACTTTCAAGGCCGTGTGAGTCGACACAGGTAGGCAGCCAGAACAACCACAAAGCCATGGCTGAAATGGAAAGAGTAAATTTATTTAATTCCCTTGTTAACTGGAGGATTAGGAGCACCTGGGTGGAGACACACAAGTGGGAACGCTGGCACCGTTCAGTCCGCCCTGATGGGTGGCAGAGCTGCTGTTGGCACCAAATTGTCAAGGGCCCCCACACCTGGAGTTTACCACCATGATGTGACCTCCTCTGTGCTGTTTTATGATCTCTGAGCTTTGATCTTCTCTCTCACGAAAGAGAGAGCTCAAGCATGTCCATGACTGTGCCTCCAAGGCTCTCCAAACACAGAAATTCTACTTCTCAAAACACAGAGGATGAATGGCAGTAGGCATAATAAAAGAGGTTCTCCACACTATTTTTTTCCAGGCCTTGGCATTCCCAGCTGCAAAGTTGCTTGAACAAACCTACCCCACTCCTTGCCATTCCCCTGCTTTTGACCCTTTCCTCCCAACAAAAATCATCAAGTCCAACCTGTGCCCAACGCCCACCTTGTTCCCCAGCCCAGAGCACCGAGTGCCATGTCCAGTCATCCTTTGGAGACCTCCAGGGATGGGGACTCCACCACCTCCCTGGGCAGCCCCTTCCAATGCCTGACCACCCTTTCTGCAGAGAAATTCCTCCTGATGTCCAACCTGTACCTCCCCTGGTGCAACTCGAGGCAGTGTCCTCTCATCCTATTGCTGGTTGTCTGGGAGAAGGGGCTGACCCTCACCACTGAGACTCTTTGCTCCAAGCAGACACTTTCTCGTCTGTTTCAATGTATTTCTTCCTTTCATTCAGCAGCCTGGGCCTGGCAATGTCTGTCAGGACATCACACTCAGCATGTCTCTTACAGGGCTATTCAAAGGCTGAGCTGGAGTCCTGTGGTCCCAACTGGCCCTGGTGCCCCAGGAACCATCCCCATCCTGAACACAAAGCCACAGCACCTGTGGGTGTTGCTCTGCAGCATCATTTGCTGGAACTGCCTCCTTCTGGGGCCCCATGCCCATCCCTGCACAGCAAAATATCTGGTTTTCAGAACTCAGAGACTAACAGTTGCAACTTGAGGGCAGATTTGGCTTTTTCTTGTGCATCACTCGTGACACAGAACAAAGACCCTCACCATTGCCAAGTCCTTCCCCAGACACGAGTGAGCCATACTCAATTCCTGGATTCCTGGGAGGCATTGCAACCAGCTCTTCTTCCTCCCCAGGGATGGACAGATGGCATCACTCCCCAGATGCAGCTCTGGCACCTTCTGACCCTCTGAGCAAGCTCTTGCAAAGAGACAGTGCCAGCCTGCCCAGCACCGGGATCCCAGACAATCTGGTGGAGGGAGAAACCAGGATCCCAGGGATCTCCAGCTGTGAGCACACCAGGGGAAGGGAATTGTCCCCAGAGACCTCCCAGAGGTCTCTGTCGTTAACAGGGTAATGGGACAAAGCTGTGTCTTAACACCAGCCTGGGTTAGACCCAGCCAAGCTGCTGGAGGGACAGAGAGTGGGGAGGCAGCAGAGGTGCTGTCTCTGGCCTTCTACCAGGCTCAGTAGAGTGTTTCCTTGACTGCCTCAGAGATTCCTGCCCGAGCCATGTCTAGTGATCTTCTCAACCAGCAGCACGTTCAGAGAGATGTGACCACCACAACAGCACTTTTTGACTTTCCAGCCTGAATGATTTGTTGTCTTTGTACAGATGACGCTACTGGAGAGGCTTATGGAGTATAGGTTGTGCCCTGATTGTAAAAAACCCAAGTTCCTCATCTCTCCTTCCATGACCAGGAGCACCTAAAGGCCTCTTCAAGAAGCCTTCTCACGAGCTGATGCCCATGGGACAAAGGGGACAAGCTGGTGCCCATGGGACAAAAGGGACAAGCTGGTGCCCATGGGACAAAGGGGACAAACTGGTACCTGTGGGACAAAGGGGACAAGCTGGTGCCCATGGGACAAAGGGGACAAACTGGTACCCGTGGGACAAAGGGGACAAGCTGGTGCCCATGGGACAAAGGGGACAAACTGGTACCCATGGGACAAAGGGGACAAACTGGTACTCATGGGACAAAGGGGACAAGCTGGCACCCTGCATGTGCACTGACACTGTCATGAGTGGGGTGAAGGAGTCTTGGGTCAGGCAGGCCTGGAGGGGGAACCAGAGGTTAGAGGAGTGTGGGTGACAGACAGTGGCTGCTGCAGCCTGTGACACTCAGTTCATCTTTCCTCTGGCCTTTCTCTGGGGAGCTGACAGGAGAGAGAGCCTCTCACCCAAGCTAAGGCAAAGCCAGCCCAGGCATCCCCAGACCAGCAGAATGACAAGCTCTGTTCTCATCACTTGTGAGACGCCAGAAGATGCCAAGCTGGAGCTGTGCTGGTCCTGGAGTCGTGCTCCACAGAGGGGACTCTCAGGGCTGCCAACCCTTCCTGGGCCACCTGCCATACTTCTCCTGCCTGCTGGATACATCCTGCTGGCTCAGGGTCCTCAGCCCCAGCAGAGGAGGTGGCAGGACCCACTGCTGGAGCACAGGGTGCTGGGCGTCACTACAGTGCAGTTGCCTCCAGCTCTGTTCCTGTCTTGGGCCAAACCAGTGCTATGGGATATGGAGGCAAAGTCTAAAATGACCTGATCAGGTATCAGAGTTTCAGCTCTGGGGATGATAAATAAGTTGTTTGTGTTAGCAGCCTGCCATCTGCATGGGGAATTGCAAGGGTTGGATTTGTTTGTGTGGTGATTTCAGGGTTTGGGTGGGTTTTTTTCTAAAATTTCCTCTTTTTTTTGGCACAGAGAAGAGATGACTAAAGTATTGGCTAAATCTGCAGTGTTTTGACTCTTTTTGACGGAAAATCCCCAACACACTGAGATGTTGTTATTGGGTTAGTCTGGACTCTGCCAACATTTCCTCAGGAGCAGCTGGCTATTCCACCAGCGTGGGCATGGGTTAGCAGTGCCAGCTCTGCCCTGGCACCAGCGGTGGCATTTCCCAGAGCCACCAGATGCAGAGAGGCCTCCAAGTGACAGGGACACACTCTGGCTCAGAGCATGGCTGTATGGAAAGCTCTAGATCCCTTGGAAGGCTCCCCCCTGGAGACTTGCTGCCTCCCCGCCAGGCACTGTGCCACGAGGACACCCCAGGGCCAGCACTGGCCACTGTCTCCAGTGGTGACCTCAGGAGACAGTGCTTGTTAACCTCAGGATTAGCACCTGGCAGGCTGAGCACTGCTGGGTGCCAGATGGCAAAGGCATCGAAGTCATTAAACCCAAATGAGAGCATTGTTTGTGCATAACCATTTTCCAGCCACCTGATCCAAGAGAGGATGCCAAGAGCTTCCTGGTCTCCCCTTTCTCAGTTCCTATCACAAAAGCACACCACATCCATGAGTGATTGGGAGCTTCTCTGGTCCTGCACAGCTGAGGAGACCCAGCAAAGTTCTCTGTCCTGCCTTTCTGCTCTTACTCAACCCATCTCCCACCTCCTTGTGCTCTCCAGTATGTCCACCATGAGATGCTTCTCAAATGTTCTTTAATCACTCATCCCAAGGCCAGGAAATGCCAAAACCCATGAGACCCTACAGCTTGCAGGGCCTGCCAGTCCCACTCCTCCTTCTGAGAGAAAACTGTGTCCTGAGAGGGACACAGGAGGGGGAGAGGTGGGGTCCAAGGGGGATATGGTGCACCCAGACCTCCTTCCAACTGCCAGATGCTACACAGAGAAGACATTTGGTGCTCCACAACCCCTCTGTAGACGGTGCCATTGAGGCTTGGTGAGGACAGAAGGCTGTTACCAGTGAACAAATACATCTACAGAGTTCAGGACCCTGAACAGTAAAGGATATTAACCCAGGGAGGCAGTTTCTTGCCTTTCCAAAGATTTTTCACCCTGGCCTGGAAGTGAAATGTGAAGAGCCAGAAGCTGAAGGGTTGGGTACCTCGGTGCTATTCCAGGAACTGCTCCATTCTCCTGGAATTCCAGGGAAGTCCAAAGTCCAGCCTGACTTTTTAGGATCTGGTTTCTGTTCCACCCTGCTGTGACACAGCCCAAGCCATCTCTCTATAAAAGGTCCCAGGTGGGGAAAATATCTACAAACCAAGCTTCCAATAGACATTTATTGGTTTGGGTTGAAATCAATGCACATGAAACAGCATCACTCCTGTGTGCTGTGCACCTTTGCCATCAGTTCAAACACAGGCCACCATGCCCAGGACAGCAGACTGTCTCGTTCTCCATGAGCAGCCACACAAACACAGCCCAAAAACCAAGAGCAGAACAGGCTAGGACCTTTCCCACCTTCCCTGTCTGCCCTGCACTGATCCACAGCCAAAGTCTGGGCCTCAGGGCTTAGTGGGGTGCAGGTAGGGATGAAGTAGGGGGGCAAGTTCTGAGTCAAGGGCTCTTCTTTGCCTCTGGTTCCCTCTCAGCCCAACCAAACACACTGGCTGAGTCACTCATCCAGCCCAGTAAGACCCTGGGAAGGCAAGGACAGTGAGAGGAGCCTTCTAGGTCTTGAGCCTTTGGTCTGCATGGACCAAAGCAAACACACATATTGCACCAAGAGTGTGACTGCAGAGTGACCAAAGCACCCACTGGACAGTTTCTGGAAGAGCAGGGAGCAAGTGGCCCAATCTGTCCCATCAGCTCCTGGATTGGATGTTACTAATGGTGGACAGCTTGGACAAGAGCCCCAACTGTGCACTGCATCTCACTCCATGACCCAGGGTTGGCAGAGCAGAGGGGAGCTCTCTGTGACTTGATTTGCCTCTGTGAGCTACAGGGTGATCCCACCAGTCCACACTGAAGCCTCCCCTGTGCAAGTGGAGCACCAGAAAGTGGAGGGTGATGATTGTAGGGGGCTGTAGGGCATTAACAATAAAGCAGCACAAAGTAGGCAAGCTCCAAACTGAGAGTATTGAAGTAAACTCAGAGGTGACACAAACCAAAGCCGGGTCAAGTTTGCTGGAGTTGAGTTTGCAGGTGTTAAGTTGGCCCTTTTGGGCCTTGCACCCTGGTCTGTGAGTGGGCAGAGGGACTGGTTTAGTTTGTGGACTTTTTTGGCAGCTGGTAAGATCCATATCTTGGGATGGGGGGAGGTTGCCCAGGAATGACAAGGGAGTGGAAACCCCTTTGCAAAGGTTGGAGTTCTCTGGCAGTGCTGATATATGAGGGACGGCTCAGAGAATTGGGATTGTTTAGCCTGGAAAAGGGAAGGAGGTAAAAGAAAGATGGAGAGAAACTATTTATAAGAGCCTGGAGTGACAGGACACAAAGGGGAACAGGTTCAAACTGACAGAGAATAAGGTTAGATTAGATATTAGGAATAAATTCTTCCCTGTGAGGATTCTTCCCTGGCACAGGTTGCCCAGAGAAGCTGGGGCTGCCCCAGCCCTGGAAGTGTCCAAGGCCAGGTTGGATGGGGCTTGGAGCAACCTGGGCTAGTGGAAGGTGTCCCTGCCCATGGCAGGAGGGCGGAATGAGATGGCCTTTAAGGTCCCTTCCAACCCAAACCATTCTGGGATTCTGTGCTATGCCAGAGGATCTGGGACCTGTTTATGGCACTGCACTAGACAGTGTCCCACCTTCATTGTGCTTTAGAAGGGTGAACGTGCTATCAGGTGCAGTGGGGAGAGCCAGGTGTGCTGTGACCAACTCACTGGCAGAGTGACCAGTGACCCAGGCAGGAACACTGTCTCATGGCCCTATAGCCAACTGCAGCAAGGCCGGAGTTGGGGAAATCAGCATTTTGGAGGAAGGACAGGCAGGAAATGCTCCTGGGTAGCCACCCAAAGGGGAGGCTACCCCTGGTCACCCACTGAAACTATAGCAGCCTACAGGGCAGAAGGGTAGGTAGGGTGGGAGGTGTGAGAGTCCTTACACCTGGTGAGAAAGAAAGCTCCTGTCCTACTGCCGTGGGCATCAGCAGCTCTGGCTGTGCCACCTCAGCACAGGTGGGTGCTCAGAAGGGACCACAGTGGCTGGGACACTGGATGACCTCAGGGTGCCCCGAGCCTTTTGTACAGGACTATGTCCAGCTCATGGTGCCAAGGCAGTGGCTGGGGCACTGGAGGGCAGGACAGAATGCCCTCTTGGCACTGAGGGCATCTCACCTTCTGTTTCCACCTTCCCCTGCCATTTCTCCAGTCTCCTGTTTGGTTTTCCTTTCTTTCTGCATGTTGCCCTGCTCTGAATTTTGCTCCTGTTGTTCTCACCTCCTCCTTTTTCTTGGAGCTGAACCCCCAGTCACAGTGAGGTGGGCAAAGCAACTCGTCTGCCTGTAGTTCAACACACCCGCTCTGTGCTCTGGTGGTAACTTCACAAGGAGCATCCCTTCGGTCAGCAGGCTCCAGGAACTGCCCTGCACCTCTGCTGGGCTCTACCTTGCAACAAAACCAAGGCAAACACAGCGAAACCCAAACCAGAGACATTCCCCACCAAAAGTCCTCAGGAATCATCCCATAGACACTCACAATCGTACAAGGCTAAGGATGAGACAATCATCTGTGGGCACAGCATGTCCTGGATGGTGGAGCACAATGTTCTTCAAACACGAGCTCCCAGTGCTTTTTGTAACCCTGTGTCCAGGAGAAGGACCACACTGGTCCCCTGGTCATGGACTCTCCTGCCGCTGCTGCCCACACCTTCCAAGCTGAGCTCGGGTGGAATGTGGTGTTTGTTGATGCCATGGAGGACGTGGCACCACTGACGTGGTACCAGGGACACGTGTCATCACTCAAACTTGCACCAGCCTGCTTGGGAAGCCCCTCCGGTGGTGGTGCTGCAGTGGGAAGCATGGACAAGGACGGGGAGTTGAATCTCTCAGAGGAGAGCGGGTTGTGGACTCTGGCTGGAGACCTGGGAAGAAAGGCAAGAGGTGGGAAACCATGAGCTGCAACTGTGGGATCTTTTTAGTGCCTCCCTTCTCCGGTGGCCAGAGAGCAAACCCTGCATTAGAGAGCACCTAATGCCAATGAGAGGAACTGTTGGCTCGCAGGCCACTGGCCACAGTGGAAGTTTCCAGGGATACTGAGGAGGAGGTGTGTCCTCCCACAGATGCTACAACCCACTGGACCTCTATTACCATCATCTTCCTCTCCCACAGTGCTTGTCACATGTGGGGTCAGTCAGGTAACACTGCTCAGCCCTGGCCATGCTCACACCCTCTGGGTGCAGCCCAGGAGTGCAGGAAGGTGGGAGCTCAGTGGTTGGGTGTTTTCACCTCCTTGCCAGCAGCCCTGTGCTGAGCTGTAAGGTCTGGGCTCAGATTTGTGATGCTGGAGAGCAGGATTTCCCTTCAGTTGCAGTGGAGCACGTCCTTGCAGACACAACTTCATCTCAGCTGTGATTTGTTCACCTGCATCCTCAGCATGCTCTGGCAGGAGCGAGCTCAGCTCACCGGCCACCACCACATCACCTTTGCTCCCCATCAAGCTGTTAAGGCCTTGCTTGACTTGTCTGCAGACCACAAACACCACTTTTGGCAGCACGTGCTGTGGAGCAGAGTCATGCACAGGCATAAGAGCAGGCAGGCAGCTTGAGCCAGGCACGGGTGGTCCAGTGGAGATCCAGCCTGGTCACTTCAGCCTCCTCCTGGGATGAGGCAGGAAGTCCATACCAGGATGCACTGGCAAGAAGCACCTCTCTGTGGGTCTGCAGCTTCTTGAGACTTCCACAGAGTGATAGAATTTAGAATTAGTTATGTCCTGAACCACTGGCAAATGGACAGGAACTGCCTGGTTGTCCCTTGTCAGTGCCAGGCACAGGCTGGCCCTGGGTGATCTCTGTTTCCAAAATTCTCACACATCACCGTGCAGCTGAGCCAGGAAGGCCCAGCCTAAGGCAGCCCATCTTGCCAGCCCAGTTTCCCAGGACATGCACACTTACCGTGATCATGTCCTGTGTAAGGAGCTGGGACTGGCCTACATGATGGAGCAGGTGAAGCCACAGCACTCCTTGAGCAGGGTGAGACCTGTCTTGGTCATGTACGGTGCTGAGGTTTGCTGTCCCCTGGAAGTCATCTTCTTCTCTTTGACAGGGCCTGTGGAAAGAGGAATTGGGCTCTGCCTGGTGACCAGGACACAGGCCCATGGCTGACTCTTAGAGCTCCTCTCAGGGCTCAGCTGCTGACCCTCCTCAGACCCATAGCTGCACCCAGGAGTGCTTCCCGGGTGTCCACAGGCATGGGCTCTCTGGGCTGGAAATGCTTCCCACTGCACTGGGAAGGTGATGGAGGCACAGGGAAGGAGGTGGCCTGCCATCAGAGGCTGTGGTATCCATCCAGGATGTGACATTAGGTAATGGTGTGATGGAATGTGAAGAGCTGGTTAGAAAGGGTCAGATGAAGTACATCATCTGATAAAAAAAACCCTGCCCATCCCCATTCTCATAGGACATGGTGGCTGGGCAATGCCAGGAGGGAGATGGAAGCACAACATCTGTACCCGTTTGGGACATTTCCACAATGTGATCCCAAGAACCAGCATCCCCCAGTTGCCATTTCCCCACACCCTCCTCCAGCAACAGATGGCGTCCAGGTAGGCCAGCCCCAGGCAGAGCAATGAAATCTTGGAGACAGAGTGCTTAGGAAAGGGGAGAAACTGCCAGAGAGGTTCAATTCAAGGGATAAAACTCATCAACCACCTACTTGCTTTCTGGAGGTAGCTTTTGGAGAGCTTACTTTGCAGGAACTCTGCCATTTCTTTGTCTTCTTCCCTTTCCCTGCGACAAAGAACTTGGTTAGTGCTCAGGAAAGGAACAGGAGCATTTGAAAAGGCAGGATACAGGTCAAAGGACAGACTGCACTGTCCCCAGTGCAAGGAATAAGTTGCACTCAGCTACCTGAGCCTCTCAAACTCCACATCATCCACCAGGAAATCCCGTGTTTCCACCAGCTTGTGTATCTGCAGTACCAGCTCCTCTTCCCTCTGCTTCTCCTCGTTGGACTTCTCGTTCTCTGCGGCACAGGGAACACATTTAACACACCAACAGGGGCCGTCCCACCCCTGCCAAGGCCAAGCCTGCTCTGCTTCTGCTCAACCCAGCAGTGGATGTGAGAGTGGGGGTAAAAGCTGAGCCAAAGAAAGCCCCTGGACTGAGGCACAGGCTGCTGAATAAGCAGCAACCTCATCCCAGAGCACCCTGGCTGGGAGGAGACATGTCTGCTGCCATCACACTTTGAAGTTCTAGCTTGTCCCCAAAACTGCCACGGGGCTGAGCACTGCAAGATTCAACTGTGAGCTCTGCAGGGAATGGGCCCTTCAATGAGATGACCTCTTGGGTGGGAGGTGACCACGGCCCCCCTGGGGCCCTCCCCTTGCACTGCTGGAGAGGTTGGCTACCAGTCCCAACGAGCTCAGAGAGGTCAGCTCTGATGTTGCCCTTCATCCAGCCCACCCAGCCAGCCCCAGCTTGGCCCCAAGCTGGGTGGAGGCCCAGGGATCTCAGAGTCAGGTCCTCCACGTGGCTGAGAAACCAGCCAGGGATTGATTGAGGTGTGCAGGGAATTCTCAGCAATGCGGAGATGCCCTGGGAACACCTCACACAACCATTTATCTCACACACAAAGACATGAAAAAAACCAAAATCCACTGGTTTTGTAGCCTCATTCCCTCACTGAACATGATCCTGATGATCTCATCCTCTACATCTGACCTCTCAAACCCCTGTCAGCCCCATTCCCACCCCAGTGACAAGGATGGCCACAAGTTTCTGCCAGGCTAGTTTGAATCCATCAGCTTTGGCTGTCACTTGAACCCCCTCGACCGACCGACCTTGGATGGCACCTACTCAGGCCACATCTCTTTGGGCAGTGAGTTGGTGAAGGCCTGGAAAACTCTCACATCACTATGAGGTCCTGTCCTACATAAATTGTTACACAATGGTCAGTGGGATATGTGAGGATGACAGTCGTAGGGATAAGGAGTGGGAAATACCAGTGGAGAACCACTTTTGGTGGAAACTATGACTGTTTGTGCTACAGCTATTTAATACCAAGTCCGAATTCAGCAACCAGCTCCAAAGGCAGCCCAGCCCAGAATGGATCAATCTCCAGCCTTCCTTCAGCTAAATAAAAATACAGCAAAATTCTCAGTATGGAGTGAGCCCTGTGGGCTGGGGCTCAGCAGTTACCTAAACTAAGTATTGATTCGTAGTTTGGAGCGTGCTAGAGATTGATTGAGGTGCTGCTGCAGGGCTCTGGGAAGGAGGAACCACTCACAGTCATCCTGTTAGAAACAGAACCATTCCCAATCATCCTGTTAGAAACACCCCCAGCGACCAAAGGTTTTTCCTGCCACTGGGCTCTTGTGCAGGGAATGAGCTCCCAGGCAGAGAAAGCTGCTCTGGGCTGAGGGCTGGGCCATACCTGCTGCTCTTCCACCAGGAAGAGTCAACACCCAGTCACCTGGCCCTGGGCACTGTCTCTGTGCAGCTCCTCCCTGCCTGGCAGAAACAGGAGCACGTCCAAGGGGGTGCCCCACAAATGGGAAAGGCCAGACTGTGCACAAGTTCTGGCTGTTTGGAGTTAATGGACAGTCCGAGGTGGGGCACGTCAGAGTTATTGTCCCCCTGCACAAGCACTGCGCCTTTTTCCCAGACTTGCTGATGTCAGAGCCCACCATGACCATGATTTTCTGTGAATTATTAAAGGCAGCTTGGTCTGGTGAGAATTCAAGACACAGGTCTGGCTGAGCTCTGAGTAAGCACTGACGTGTTCAAGTCTTTATCCGAACCAAGGACTGCTGTGACACTCTCTCAAGAACGGGGATGTGCAGGATTTTTTCCAGCACAGTCTGATCTGAGTCAAGTTAGAAAGACGACAAAAAGAGCACCCCTAATGTGAGCAGAATTTCTGCTTTCAGCTGACACTGGGAGTGCTGAAAAGGCAAGAAATGAAAGACCACAACAGACGAAGGAAAGCCAGACACATTTCTCCATCATCAGAAAAGGCCAATTTATCTCTGGTCCTGAGCCATGGCTCAGGTAAAGCCTTAGTTTAGATGTTTGGATCAAAGTCCACATGAGATTTGGGTCTGTTTTGCGATCAGCTCCCATTTTTACGGCAGGATGCTCCCCTCCCTGTCTGAACCTCCCTCAGGATACAGCCAGGTTGTATTAAACTAATCAGGAGCTGCATATTAAGCAGCATCTGGGCTCTAACTACGTGCTGAAGATTCACAAGTAGACACAGCACAATGACACTGTGGCATCAGACAAGGTCAGCAATTGTTGCCACTCTTGGCTTGGAGGTGACCTCGGGTACAGAACTGGTGAGCAGAGGTGGCTCTTGGGGGAACAGATGTGCACAGCTGGTCCCTTGTCTGCATCGAGGCACCACCCCCTGCTACACATCCACTGGTCCCAGTGAGTGCAGCATCTTCAGAGAGAGACTTGTGGTGGAAGCAGCTGAGGCCCAAATCCTCCTGCTTGTGTGGGTACAAATAAGCAGGGCTGTGTCTCCCACGTCCTGCAAACAGTCCTTGCTGAGGGCTGAGGGAGGGTGTCCCAGGAGGAGACGGACACAGCCTGTGGGGCAGCCTTGCCTGCTGGGTCTCATTCCAACCCAGAGCTGTTTGGTGGGTGCTTTCATTTGAACACTGAGAGAAATCCTTTAGAGAAATGAGGTTTGGCCTTTCCTGGGCTGTGAAGGGACCAGGGTGGCTGTAGCTGCGATAGGACATGGAGGGTCACTGGTCATGGCAAGGGAGGTGACAAAAGCAGCTCTTGCTCCCTCCTGAAGTTTTCTCTTGCATTGCCCTGGTCTGTTTGCCTCTTTTCAACATCCTGAATGGTGAATTCACGTAAACCAGGGGCACCACCAGGTCCCTTTGGCATGCCACCCCCCGAGCACCCATCCTGCCCTGGCTGCAAGCAGGACTCCTTCCCTGGCAGATGCTGCCCTCTGCCCCACCACCGACACACATTCTGGCATGGCCACAGCAAGAACTCATTCCTTTTCACATACTGAAGGCCTTTACAGGTGTCTCCCCTCCTATTTCCTCCAAACTGACCACCCTTCATGGTGTGGTCAATATGCCCTCCTTGTCCTCGACTCCTTTGGGACCCTCCCTGGTGCACGTGGCAGGTCCTGCTGTCCTGCTGTGTTGGGATTTGCTGCCACCTCCCTCAGCTCCCCTTCTCCTGTACCAGCTCTCAAAGGACTTATTGTTTCTCTCCTTTTTTGTGTCCTCTGCCCTTTAGCCCAAGCCTGGACAAGGATTCCCCTGGAAGCACCACCAGCAGCAAACCTCCCAAGGAGGATCTCAGGAGGGACTCGGGGAGCCCCATTTGTGGGTGCAGCAGCGTCTCTGGGAGCACCCTGGGGTGGGGGCTGCCCAAAGAGCCTCTCGTATTTCAGGGCCACCTCTCTGCTGGCCTCGGCGGGGTGCAGTCTGCTGAAGCTTCACAAAGCCTTTACCTGGCAGGGCTATGAGTTTCTGAAGCTCCTTTTTCAGCCGGCTGATTTCTTTACAAAGCTGAATGTCATCCATCCTGCAGAGACACAAATGAAACCACTGAAGGGAGAAGACCGGGAGGGGAAAGGTTCAAAACCCTCCGAGCAACACCCGAGCAATGCTGGAAGGCACTGCACTGAGTGCCTGGGGTGGGGAGAGCAGGTCTACCTGCAATCCCATTGGAAATGGAAGCTCACTTCATCCCAGAGCTTTTGTTGGAGCCACAGGGCGCTGGTTGTTGGCAAAGCAAAACTTTCACTGCCCTAATGACAATGAAGCCTTATTAAAACCTGGCACACCCACCGGGCAATAGCAGCTGTGTCTCTCCTTCCCCCCAAAAATAATCCCCAAACAGCAAAATCCAAAAAGAAATGGATGCCATAAAAGAGGATCTGCCATCTGCCTTTTTTTTTCTTTTTTTTATCCTGCTTTCCTGCAGAATTAAAAGGAGTCAAAAAAATGAAATATGACAGAGGAGGGAAATGTGCAATTTGCAGGTGTCTGCTGAGAAACAAGGTCATTTCAACAGGAGAGAAGGAGCCTGCTGAAGCCAAAGGCAACGGAAACATCTCAGGCTCAAATGCCACGAGAGCAGCGAGGGGCTGATGAGGATGGGCTCCACTCAGCCATCAGCTGCTGGAGCCAACAGGGGACATGTGGGCCCCTCTGAGCTGAGGCAGTTTGGATGTCCTGGGAGCACCACAGATGCTCAGCCCCCTCCACCGGAACCAGATCAAGTGCTTGTGGCTTACTGGGGCTGGCACAGGAGCAAACTAGTTTATTTACTGATTTATTCTTAAAACTCGCACGCCTGTGCCCTCGGTAAAGTCACAGCTTCTCTGGGAACCCTGTGCCAGGGCCTCACCACCTGCACAGGGAAGAATGTCTTCCTAATACCCCATCTAACCCTGCCCTCCAACAGTTTGAAGCCATTCCCCTGGTCCTGTTGCTCCAAACCCTTGGAAATAGTCTCTCTCCATCTTTCTTGCAGGCTCCCTTTGGGTACTGCACAGCCTCAGTTGGGTCACCCCAACTTTCCCTTCTCCAGGCTGAACAATCCCAGCTGTCCCAGCCTTTCCTCCCAGCAGAGCTGCTCCATCCCCTGCCCATCCTGGTGCCTCCTCTGGCCTCTCTCCAGCAGCTCCATGTCCTTGCTGTGCCAGTCCCCAGGGCACGTTCTGAGTGTACAGACAATCCACGACTGACTTAGGAGCCGGTGACACCTTGCACAGACACACCGCTGGTTCCTTTGCACGTGGGAGTTCCTGAAAGCCTGGGCTCCATCTCCAACAATCCTGCTGGTCCTTCCACTGAGTCACACCATCCACCCCTTCTGGGATGAGTCATCTTCAACCGGAGCTGCTTGAAGGGGCAGCTTTGTCGGCTGAGCTGAGGACACCAGAGATGTTGACAACAGAAGGGCAAACAAAGAATCTCACCAAGAGGAGTCCTGGGAGATATTGCTATGGGAGGGGAGCAGCTCAGGTGGAGGGGAGGACGTCCTCTTGGCTCTGTCAGACTTTTGCTCCAGTGGACAGATTTTTCCTTTGCATTCCGCACTGAACAGATCCATAACGCCAGTGCTTGGGAGCTGCACATGGAGAGCAGGGAGGGCTGTTTGTCCTCTTAGTGGGTCCTGTGGTGGCTGAGCCCTGAACTTGTACAAAGAACACCAGCTCTGCCCGGGACACCCAGACAACAGGCTGATTGCTGGTGATACGCTTATTAAAATGAAAATAAACAGTCAAATGAGAGCTGAAATAGCAGGCAATTGAAATTGGAAATTAATTCTGGAAAAACTGATAATGACAATAATAAATGGGCAGTAATAAAAATTCTCATCTCAGTAAAACTTGGGATGGATTGCAGGGACAAGCACCCAGAAAGCTGCTGATGGAGCTGGGATTGCTTCTCCCACTGCCGATAACACCTCTTGCAGCATCACCAGAGCCATCCATAGTGCCCCTGCCTGGCCCCAGGGAGGGGGTCAGGACACTGAGCAGTGAGGGTGCAGAGCTCAGTCTCCCACAGGCATTTCAGACCTTTCCTTTTGCCCTATTAAAGGAGAAATACTGGACACTTCACTGTTTTCCACGTTTTAGTTTGACATTTCCAACAAAGAGAAAACACTGACTGCTATCGACTGACCAGTCACTCCTGTTTGGCAGCACATCCAGGGAAATGTCCATCTCCCCAAGCCCTGCAGTCCAACCACCCTGGATATCACACTTTTTCTCCACTGGGGAATTAAAACAGCCCTCGCAGCCCCAGTTCCCCACCCTTTTAAACCCTGTCCTGCAGAACTGAGGTCTGGGGTCTCTCTTCTGCAGCAGCAATGCTCTGGGAAGCCCTCAGCCTTCCCTGCCCCACAGATCCACCCTCCTTTTTGTTCCTGCACCCCACAGAGCTGATGCTGGAGGTCAGACAGCCCCCCCTGAACACCCAGACGTGCAATCCTGGCACTTCCAAACTCCCAAGGGATCCCTTCTGCAGCCATGGCCACCCCAGCGTGTGGTTCCTGCAGGTGACTTCCCTTTGTTTTCCAAGGGCAAACCAAAGAAGAAAACAAACAAAGGGATAAAAAAACCCCGAGATCTGTGAGCTTTGACAGCACCTGAGAGAATCAGGTACCGGTTGCCATGGAAAGCACTGAAGAACTACACTTTTTATGAATTCCAAAAATCCTTTTCAACAGTGTGGGGGGGTGAACTGAGCCACATCAGAGCCTCTGAGCCAGAGTCCAGCTCACACCTTCCCACAGCCTGGATTTACACAGGGATTTCCAGGCTTTGGTGACCCCTGTAGTGCAAGTGCCACTGAGGAACCAGGCGCATCACAAAACACCAGCATATCAAGTGCTATAGCCCAGGAAATAGCATCTTTGCTATTATCAGTGAAAAAATTGCAGGTTTGCAATTTGGCAGCATGGGATCTGAGGCCTGGGCTGACTACAGCAGTTCAGTGGTATTAAAAACCTTAATCAACCCAAACTATGAATGCTAGTCAGTCCTTTTCCTCTCAAACCATAAAACCTCCTGGTACACCCAGGAAAAACGTTCTTTATCCCTCCTGTATCTTTGTGTTGCAGCTGGTTATCACTGCTGCAACACAAGGGTTATTTGATTGCCTTAAATCTGAAAGGCCTGGAGATTTTTACCCAAAACCAGCTTTGATTAGTGAACTGGACCGTGAAGAAAATCCTTTCCTCCTCACTCGGCTGCAAAGGCTGTGCTGGGAGTGGAGATGCAGGATGGAGATGCAGGATCCAGGGTGAGGATGCAGGATGGAGATGCAGGATGCAAGGTGGAAGTGAAGGATGTGGGATGGAGATGCAGGATGCAGGGTGGAAGTGAAGGATGTGGGATGGACATGAAGGATGCAGGGTGGAAGTGAAGGATGTGGGATGGACATGCAGGATGCAGGGTGGCAATGCAGGATGCAGGGTGGAAGTGAAGGATGCAGGTGTCAATACAGGATGCAGGGGGGAAGTGAAGGATGCAGGGTGGCAGCAGGCACTGATGCTGATCCAAACCTGGTGTGTCCTGGTGACCCCAGGGGTCATGGGATGCAGAAGGAAAGTTGGGAGGATGTGCAATACTTCAGTCTGGGAGAATAAACTGTGTTCATGTGGCTGTTCAGCAGCTGCAGATCTTTATGCTGGGGCAAAGCCATAGCTCCAGAGAGCAGCAACAAACCACCAAACCTCAGGTCCCTTCCCAATCCCAGCCTGAGAGCCTCACACAGAGGAAGAGTATGGACCCACTGGGAACACAGAGTTCTGGGAGCCGAGTATGGAAACATTTGTGTAGTTAAAACCACGTGTTTGCACATCACTAGGCTGGCTCAGACCTTCACAGCATCAGTGGCAGCTTTATAACAGGGAGCCACTCAAGCCCCTTCTGAGGGCAAGGCCAGAGCAGTGGGAGAGGCTGAGCTTCCAGGTGGAAAACACGATGGAAATCAGGCTCAGCTCTGCCCACCCCTGGGGACGATCCCTGTTTGCCTGAGTGGGAGAAAATGCTGGAATGACCCTGGGAATGGGGCACGGCACGGGAGGAGGGCAGGTACTCACATGTAGCGCAGCTCCGACTCCCTCCTCACCAGGATCTCCCTGATCCTCTCGATTTTGAAGAGCTCTCCTTCGATGTCATCGATGGTGGTGGTGGAATCGGCCATGGAAATGATCTCATCCTCTGTGAAGGAAACAGGAGCCTCGTCAGTCAGGTGGAGGCATCAGATTGGTGCTGAGGCCAGCAGAGACCACGGGGTCTTGGAGCCTTAGAAAGCAGCAGCGTCACCTCACCTGCTTTGCCTGGCTTTGCACACCCTGCTCACACCAGCGCTGCGCTGCTGAGAAAGCCCCAGATTTCCAGGGTGTCCCCTGCTCACGACAGCAGGAAGCCGAAGGAGCTAAAAACTGCTGGAGGGAAGGACAGGAATGCTTGTTCTTCCAGACCCGTGGGAGCCTCAGGTTTCTCAGAACAGAGATATGAGCCTGTGCGTGCACCTTCTCCCCAGCACACGCCAGGAACAGATTCTGAACTCACACAGCACAGAGTGAAGGAACCACGGAGATGAAATTCCTTCAGCTGCTCTCCTTCCATCACAGACTGGTTGAAGGCCCCCTCATCTTACCCAATTCACTATGGGAACAGCCCTCATGGTACCCAATGGGCCAGTTCAGTTTCCTTGACCTCTGGAGTGCTGAACCATCTCCTCTGTAACCCACCTGGGGAAAGTGAGGCAGGGAAAAGGGATGTCACTTGCTCAGGGCAAGAGTCAAGAACCTCACAGCAAAATGCATGGGAAAGGGACTGTAATTTGTATTTCAGAAGGACGGACAGGATGAAAGCCCAGCAACCCACGCCCATGGCTCTGACCACCAGCTCTGCCTCTCCCTGCCAGTGACTCACACACAGATGTTCCCCTGGTTTGCACAAGGCTGTCCCACGGATTTACGCTGTGGGAAGCTGCGTGGATTCATAAGATGCCTGGGAGCCTGTGCATGCCACAGTGACTCCCAGGCTATTTTATGGGAATATCTCTCCAGCCAGCTCTCAGCTGCCAGCCTGGTGTGGCTCTCGGAGTTTGTTATCAGTGAGAGGCAGCAGCACATTCATCACACGCAGGTTAATCCGGCTCTCCTGGGATGTGCGACTGCAAAGCCAGGCTCTGAGAAAACATTCAAAATGACACACGAGGGACAAATTCTGCTTCCCTCAAATCTTCACAGGGCACATTTTGCCTTCCTGCAGCCCTGGGACTTTCCCAGGGCAGGGAAGGGGGAAAGCACCAGCTCTGGGGGCAGGATTTTCCAGGCTGGTGATATTTGGGAACAGGAGGTGTCACAGTATGTGGCCTGGGCATTCCAAACAGGACCCAGGGCAGTGCTAAGGGCTATAGGGTAGGAAGAGACCAGCATTAAGGCACAAGACCAAACACTCTTCCGTCACTGGTCCTCGTCATGTGAATCTGCTTGGGAAATCATTCCCAGAGTGTGGCTTATTTCTAAGGGCGCCAGCAGGGAAGGTTTATTGGGGAGATACAACTGGTTTACATCAGTGTAACTGGTTTGAAGAAGAGTTTTCTGCTGTTTCTGGCTTAGAAACTCTTGAGGATTTCTTGGAGTTTATGTCCCTCTTTTCTGGTCACAAATGTCATTTTCAGCCAATGCCAGTGTGTGCATCCTCCATCGCTCCCCATTCTAATGGGCCCCTGGCTTGGACAGAGTGTGGGTGTAAAGTCAGATATCTGCAGGTATCCTCCAAAATGCCACAGCAGTGAAAAGGTTTATTTGTAGGCAAACCCACTAAGAATCTTACAAAGCACAAACTGGCCTGAGAAAAGGCAAACCCCCCTTTTTGTTCCCAGGCTTTATCACCAGCCCTGGCCTCCCTCCCTCAGGCTTGCTGCTGGCACCGCCTGTAGCACTGTGAGGATTTATCTCTCCTCAGGCCAGAGAGACTCTGCATTTTTTTTCTCTGGTACACAAAGAAGAAGAGAAAGAAAAACACCCGACTATTTATGGGAAAAGTACTCTTGGTCAGGAAAGGCTTCCTAAGTGAAAAACGAGTTCTAGCTTCCTGTTACAAATTCTTCCAGGAAGGGAACCTATCCCTACAGCGGGGTCGGATGCACTGCCCTCCACCAGCTCTTGCTCAAAGGCTCTGCTACAAATGAGCACAAGCCCTCTCCCTTTGCCTTGTTTCCACTGGCCTGATGTGGGTTGCTAAGGGACCGGCCTGTGGTTGCTACAGGATCAGGATGTGGTTGCTAGGGGACCAGACTGTGGTTGCTAGGGGGGACCAGGATGCTGAGGTCGCTCGTCCCAAGCATCCTGATGCTCTGCCACCACAGCTCCTCTTGCCTGGGGTATTTTGCTGCACCTACACCCAGCACTGCTGAGCAGCTGGGGACTGGCACTGGGAACAGGTGACACGTGGTGGCAGGCATGCAGGTAACACAGGTGAAGGTGCAGGTGGCACAGCTGCCATGTGACTGTAGGCAGCCACTCCCTGAGGTTGCATTTCAGCCCAGCTCTAGACCTGTCATGAAAAAGCCTCATTGCTCTTTGTCACTTCTGTGACCAGGCTGAGGTGACAAGGGTAATGGTTGTACAGATGTGCCAGTAACCACAGAGATGTGCTCACTGCAGCCCCCCATCAGCCCAGGACAAAGCCAACCAGCCCGAGGAGCACGGGGGTGGGTCTGGCAGAGGGGACTGTCACTTCTGGCCTGCCTGGGTGGGTGAATAACCCCGAACATCTTTGATCACTGCTGGCAGAATCATTCAGCTGAGGTTATCAGCCAGCTGTTTCCCAGGGGATGAGTGTGAGGGTGTGAAACAGCTGTCAGCCTCTCTTCTTCTCCCTTCTCATCCCAGAATCTCATTAGCAGAACCATCCCAGGTGGGAGAGGTGAATCCTCGCCCGTACACATGAAGGGAGGAGATGACAGGGCTGGGATGGCAGGAGGTGCCAGGGCTGGGATGGGAGGAGGTGGCAGGGCTGGGATGGGAGGAGGTGGCAGGGCTGGGATGGCAGGAGGTGGCAGTGCTGGGATGGGAGAGGTGGCAGTGCTGAGATAGGAGGAGGTGGAAGTACTGGGATGGGTGAAGGAAGCAGGGATGGGTGGAGGTGGCAGTGCTGGGATGGGTGAAGGTAGCAGTGCTGGGATGGGAGGAGAAGACAGGGCCAGGATGGCAGGAGATAGCAGTGCTGGGATGGGAGGAGGTGGAAGTACTGGGATGGGTGAAGGTAGCAGGGATGGGTGGAGGTGACATTGCTGTGTTCCTTTCCCCCATCTGCAGCAGGAGGCTGGGATGTAATTCCAGCCCAGAGGCACTGCCCACAAGAGCAAGAAAGCTCCTAACTCTGCACTGGGTGGGTTTCCCATCAGAGCTAGGGAACACAGTGTGGCTGGGACCACCCAGCTCTCACACACTCTCCCAGAATTCTGTAGGACACTTCCCAGCAGCTTCCTGTTGGAGGACAGGAGTGTCCCCTGAAATGGGGACAGTGGGCAGGTCTACCCAGCACAGCAGAGTGGCAGGACTCGAGCTGGAAGGTCTCAGCCCTCAGCCGTGCCTTCGGGTGCTGTGGTTGGGTCATGGAACTCTGCATCCCTCAGACATTCCAGGGAACTGCTCACCAAAGCAGAGGGTCTTGGATGAGAAGCCCTGGGAGTACTGTCATGTGCCTGGAGAGGCTTAATCC
Source organism: Grallaria varia (assembly GCA_013396735.1). NCBI lineage: Eukaryota > Metazoa > Chordata > Aves > Passeriformes > Formicariidae > Grallaria > Grallaria varia. The sequence goes on along the minus strand of VWZG01006104.1, from coordinate 40,406 downwards.
AGGGCAGAAGCAAAGGGAGGGCAGTGCCAGGAGAATGTTCTTGTAAAATGAAGCCCACGAACCCTAGGAGGGAGTACCTGGACAAGGGGACACAGAGCTACATCTCTGCACCATAACCATCCAGAAAAAGGATCCATGAGAAACCAGTAAATCCATACAGGTGACTGACAGGCAGCTGATAGGGTGGGAAGATAAATTTGTTGATGGAGATTCCTTACATCTGCCCAGGACCACAGGTCATCATGTCAAGATCTGAGTGAGGACAGGGGATGGAGCATGGAACAGAGGAGGAGAGGCTGAAAGAAGTTGAAGGCTGTTCAGACACTGGAACAGGGATCAGAGAAGTTGTCAGATCTCCATCTTTGGTCTAAGATAACTTCCTGGACAAGGCTATGAGCGACTTGATCTATGAAGTCTGCTCTGAGCAACAGGTTGAACACAGTATCTCCAGAGGTCTCTTCCAATCCAATTTCCTCTGGGATTCCATGTAAGGAGATTGGTAACAACTGATTGGGATGTTCATGAATCTCCCTGCTGGCCCAGGAGATGCTTTCTCCAGGCAGATAAGGGGCAATGCTGAGTTCCTGAACCTCAGCACTGCAGGCTGGAAGATCACAGCTGTTCTAAGACAGTGGGGAGACCAAAGGGCACTGTGCCCCCACAAGTGTATGATGGCAGTGACACATCCAGCAGTTGCAAAGGTACAGACCCTGGGAGTTCCTGAGGGATTAAATCCCAGCACATCCTGCAAGCAGAGAGTGGGGGAAAAGATCTCACTGGAAATAGTTTTGCCAGAGCTGAGAATAGGTTTCTTACACCAGGTTTCCCTTTCTGCCCAAGGCAGGGTGTTTACCAAAGCTGTGATCAAGCTCACAGTCTGAGTGTCCCTTTGGGGACAGAGAGAGATGACGCCCATGAGTGGCCATGCTGCCCAGGGGTCCCTTTGGTCCCACAGCTGCACACACAGCAGCACACACAGAGATCAACCCCACGCTGCCCAAGCTGAAAGACTCCCCAGCTGGCACCAGTTCAACCTGGTAAACAAAAGGGGGGAGGGGGAAAAGCTTTGATTGAAACTTGGAGATGACGCTGTAATCATCACACACAACCCAGGGAGGGAGCCTCTATTAATGAGGAGTATAATAGCCAGAGACTTCCACTCCATATGGCTTTGGTGAAAACATTTAGAGAGCCAGCAGCAAGCCTGAGATGAGTCACAGCAACAACCAGCTCAGGGTTGAGTATCAAGTAATTTGCTTCATGATTAAAGTTGGACGATCGATAGACAGTCCCCTGTGGAGGGGGTCAGGGATCTTCGTGGGGGCTCCATCCCAAGAAGTCTTTAACTCAGCCCTGTGCTTTCCTCTGCTCCACAAAGAAGCACGGGCAGGGGGCATTTAGCCTGTCAAAATCAGCCCTTGTTCCACAAGCTTGATAACGAGAGTGATGATGACCCACTGCCAGGCTCTGGGCAGCCTTGTCAGAGAGGGTGCTCCTGCCCACCACCCACACTGCCTGACAGGGCAGGCACGAGCCTCCAGGACTGGCAATGAATAGCCAAGCACACCAGTGCACGAGAACAAGAATGTGCTCAGACAGGAGAGATCAAAGCTACTGTCAGCCTGCAAACGATGGCACTGCTCCCCTGCCAGCATCCCCTCTAGTAAACCAGGGAGAAATGTACTGCCTTGGCCCATTGCAACTGGGGAGGTTTGTCTGGCTGGCGTTGTGCAGCCCCTGGCACAGCCAGCACCAGCATTAGACAGATGTCAAAAGGACAAGAGTTCACAGGGTAGGTACCCCAGGAGGACTTATGGGGGTAGCACTAAGGTGTAGACCCTCTACAACACCCCACTGCTGTAGGCACCTCCCCGGGGTCACCGCCCAAGCACAAGCAGGGCAAGAGGCTGTGTGTGCTCAGGGCTTCACAGGCTTGGCCTGAGGGTTCCTGGTTGGGAGCAAACAGCAGAGCAGCGTTCAAAGAGCAGACACGGGCTGTTGTCACTTTCTCACCCATCCCAAGGGTCCCCGGGAGCTGGGAGTTCACAGAACTGCACCCGAAGCAGCAACCCCTGCAGCCACCACGGCCCTGCTCACAGGCACCACCAGGCTCTGGACCACCCCGGTTCTGGGGCAGAGGATCCAGGTGATGGAAGTGCTCAGATCCCCCAAGGGCAGGGCTTCCAAGAGACACTTCCCTGACTGTGGAGGTTTGGGGAGGATACTGTGCTGAAAGGCACAAAGGAGAAAGACTAAAACTTCGGATCACCGAGGAGCTGAGCAGCTTCACGGGCATCACACACACCCCTCTGCCAAGTAGTACCAAGCAGGAGTTTGTTCTGCCCCTCCTCCTCTGCCTTTCCAGCTGCTTGTCCCTGACTCTCTGGGTACAAGGGGCTAAGGGGTAGCAGAAAGGAACAGGGAAGGGGCGAGGTCGCAGACACGGCATAGCAGAGGGACTGCAGGCGTTCCTCTTCCTCAGGGTGTTGCTCACAGCCCAGCACTGCGACCCTTCCTCCCACCGCAAGGTCGGGGACTCAGCCCAGGGCAATCCCCTTGGCTGGCATCCCACCCTCTTCTCACCACACGTCGTACTGGAAGAACAGGTCAGAGACGGGGAAAAGCGGTGAAGGGCAGGGCGGGCACCGCAGTCTCCCGGTCACAGCCATTCCCACCGCCGGGCACGGCAGCACAGCAGCTCCGTGTCCGCCCGGGCAGCGGGATGGAGGGACGGCGGGATGGAGGGACGGCGGGATGGAGGGATGGCGGGATGGTGGGAAGCGACCCTCCTGCCCGTGGTGCGAGCCCTGAAGCCACCCCTCCTCCCACCCAGCCCCTTCTCTCCGTCCTTTCTCGCCCCTAGTCACCCCTTCCCTCTCTCCATCCCCCCTTCAGGCGATCTCATCCATCCATCCATCCATCCATCCATCCATCCATCCATCCATCCATCCATCCATCCATCTCCTCCTACCCCCTCCCGATGGCCGCTGCGCGGGGCTCCGGCGGTGCCGGTAGCGGTCCGGGGAGCACCCGCGGGGCTCCTTTTTGTGGATGAAGCCGCCTGTTCTCCGCCAGCTCCCAAGGCTCGGGTGCCCGGAGAGTCCCGGAGCCACTGGGGCCGGGGGAAGTTCGGCTCTGGCCGTGCCCTGCCCGTCCCGCTCCCGCCGCGCTCACCTGGCCCCGCGGGCGGCCACCGGGTGCGCTCCATGGATCCGTACCGGGGAGGGGTCCGGTTCCCCTCCATCCGCAGCCCGGCCCGCTGCGCTCCTCCGGGGCGGGGGCTCCTGCCACTCCCACC
>VWZG01006104.1:1019-25428 GCA_013396735.1 Grallaria varia | reverse complement strand
GCCCCAGCAGGCCCCCCGCCCTGCCCCAGCAGGTCCCAGCTCCTGCTCCAGCAGGTGCCACATCCTGCTCCAGCAGGTCCCAGCTCCTGCTCCAGCAGGTCCCATCTCCTGCTCCAACAGGGCCCCCTCCTGATCCAGCAGGTCCCCCTTGGCTTCTGTCCAATGGTTCACCCCTTTCCAACAGTTCACCTTTTTCCAATGGCTCCCCCCTTTCCAGTGGTTCCCTCCTCTCCACTGGTTCCCCCTTTTCCAATGGTTCCACCTTTTCCAATGGTTCCCCCTTTTCCAATGGCTCCCCTCTTTCCAATGGTTCCCCCTTTTCCAATGGTTCCACCTTTTCCAATGGTTCCCCCTTTTCCAATGGCTCCCCTCTTTCCAATGGTTCCCCCTTTTCCACTGATTCCCCCTTTTCCAATGGTTCCCTCCTTTCCACTGGTTCCCCCTTTTACAATGGTTCACCTCTTTCCCACCCTCGGCCGACATGCCCTGCTCAGGGAATGGGTTGCTTTGAAGTGCCAGACCGTGAGGGGCACAGGCTGTGGGGACAGTGTCCTGGCCCAGAGGGGGACCAAGGGGCACCCAGCGTGGGGTTACAGTCACAGAGCTGCTTCCAGCCCTTTCTGCCCATCCCTTCACAAAGGAGTTCCTTGGCCATGAAGTCTCTCTCCGTGTAACTCAGTTTGGAGCCCCAGGGTGGGGAGGAGACACCAGCTGAGAGGGCCAAGTGACACTGGTGTCTTTCTGTTCCTACCAGCTTATTCCCCACCCACCCCAGACACATGTAAACATAGCACAACAACCAAATGGACAGTTTCTGCTGGTTTTTTCCCCCTACTTTCTTTTAACTGGCATTAAAAGGATTGCACCCTCTGATCATTCATATATATACAAATAATTTATACTCCACCTACGAAATTCACAACGGTACAGAGTAAACTCTGGACACCACAGGCCAACTCAGCTCACAGTCTCTCTTGGCTTTTTAAGCATTTTCCTTGTGTGCTGGGGTGCACAAACCCCCCAGTGAAGCCCCAAGAGGCATATGTGTGAAGAGCCACTGGTTGCCCCTTAAACCCCATATTATCCCAGCCCACAAAGGAGAACAGCCAGTGCAAGCAGGCTGTTCCTGACTTGTTTGGGAGCCTCCTGTCCACCTTCACCTTCCTTCAGGGCCAAGATGTTTCTTGTTTAATTCTAGCTTAGGTGAGCATCAACAATTTTTCACTAGTGAGGTGAAAAACAGTACTGAAGGACCAAATGCTGTTGCTGAGACCTTGCAGCCTCATCACCCCTGTTAAGGCTTGAGGACTCTGCTTGGCTCTGCCATGAGCAAGGAGCTACATCTGCCAGCATTCCAAGGTATTTTCCTTTGGAAATGGTCTTGTTGCTGTTGCCCAGCGTGATCTTTCAAGGTTCATGATGAAATATTTCTTGGGCACTGGAGGTTTTTGCTCTGTCAGCCATCGTCCCTGACAGCTCGAGAGCTCCAGGAGCGTGTGACAGTGGCATGGGACATTCAAACTGAGAGGGAACAAACCTTTACCCTGAAGGGACAGTGCCTGCTGTGCCAGGTGACAGGGGAAGGAATACGGCTGCCCTGTGCTTGCTGGCAAAGAGAGGGAGCAGGGAATTCTGAGGGTGGAACCCCCAAACTCTGCTGCATGTGATAAGAAATGGAAGATTTCCATGGGGCAAACAACCCCCAAGCTCAGAGCAGTTCTGCTGAAGGGAAACGCCTCTCCAGTTCCCCAGACTGGGATATCTGGAGGTGGGCTCCTTGTTCCAGGTGGGGGGGAACAACAGAAGTGACTTTCGAGAGGTGCAGCTCCTCAGGGCTGGGCAGACCTGGCACAGACAGGCCAGAAGGGTGGATTTATCCCATCTATTGGGGCTAAATAAGGACCTTCCAGTGCCATTGCAGCGGGTCAGCATCCCCCTGTAGCACGGAGCTGGCTCCAGGGATTCCCCCTCAGTGTCAGCCAGATACCTGGGAAGAGCTGCCATGTACAGCTACAGAGCTAAAGGACACTTTCTTTGGGCTAATGATCCAAGCAAGCACCCCTGAGTGAAGGGAATGGGTTTTTGGGAGCCAAGAGAATAAAAAAGTGATAGTGTCATGGAAGGAACGCCCTGAAATTCCTCCAGTGTGAATTCAGGGAGGGCTCCCTGGACACACTCCAGAAACCACAGATCACATTCAGGAAGTCAATAAAAACACACACCGTATTTCATCTATTATTTCAGTCAGCCAAAAAGTGGAATGAAAACAAGGTTCTCCTCCAGGATCATCCTGAAGACTGGATCTCTCTGAGCCTGGTGGAAGCAGAAGCTGTGCCCTGCCCACCTGCAGACCAGGGGAGGGTTTCTACACCATGGAAGCAGCAGAAGAAAGGAACAGAGAAGTCTTTCAGGCATCCTGCCCATCCCTCAATCCCAGGAACACTCTTCTGCTCAAAACAGCAGACACAGACCAAGCCAGGTCTGCGAGGCAGGCTGGAACACAGAGACACTGCTGCCTGACCTCATGGGAGAGGTCCAGCCCTGCTGGGGTTGGAGGGGTTTGTTCCCAGGGTGTACAACTGGAGGAACACGACCAGCACCTGTGAGGTTCCACACGAGATGCAGAGAGGTTGCGTAGTGAAGCCACAGTGAAATCCCAGCTGGACTCCAAGGAATAGCTCCGAGGTCCAAGAGCTTCTGTGTGGCCTCCTTTATCTGTTCAACGAAGGTCTCTTCTTCCAGCAGAACCCTTCACAGCCAAGCACATCCCACAGGACTTCCTGGGCAGCACGAGCAGTTCTTGCCCTGTTCCTCACTGTCAAATATTGCACCAGATTGCCCATGCCCCTGTTCCACACCAGGCATCGTTATTCCATGTAGCTGCTTTGGAACAACAGCAGGTTTTCCACTGACTGCCAGAGAAGCCACGTTGAACACACATTCTCTCCCCATTGTGGTCAGGCTTACAATGAGGTTTCCTAAACCAGTAATTGCTGGTTTGCCCAAACACATCACCCTGTGCCAGAATGAAGAGTTTGCTGTGCAGAACCCAAGAGCAGAACCCTGATCCCATGCTGGGGTGGGAAACATCACCAAAATAAATATTGCTGCTGGCAACTGCCCTGGGATCCACAGCACAGTGAGCACCACCAGCCCAGCCACATTTGTCCTAGTCTTCCTGAAATGAAGAAGCTCAGAGGTCTTCCCTGACTTGTGCAAAAGGTTAAAACTCAGTTCTGCAGCAAGACTCTGCCCCTTGGCAGGGGGCTGTTGGCCATGGTCACACTGTCACCCAGCAGGGCATGGCTGTGCCCCCGAGCACTACCCAACTCTGCTCTTGCAGCTTTTCACACCATTACCACTGTAAAATCAGAACTGGTGTCTTTTAGTGTGTTTTCTTTTACCATGTGGTCTGTGATGACCCAATGGCACATCTCCCACACCAGCTTTTTCTCCTTTTCTTCACTGCATGACGCCTGCAAATGTGTTGATAGGCAAGAGCAGAGACTTGGGCATGTATTTCACAAGCCCCACGTCTTCTGTTTGGTGAAGGTTGAATTTCATTGTCCTTGTCTTTTGCAGGCAGTAGCTGGGCTCTGGGCAAGGAGACACTTCCAGGCTGCAAGAACACAAGAACGTATTTACTGCAGATCTGCCCCTTAGGGCCAGAGCTTGGTCTCAGGCCAAGCATCAGATCTCCCCACTGACTGCTGAGGCAGGGTGGTCACACTGAAATGTGCAGCTGCTTTTATGCTTTTTTCAATTGTGTTTGGCTGGAAAGATGAGCTGATGTGTGTTAGTTTGACCACACAACCTGTGCATAGCCTGGCTCAATCTGACCCTCAGGAATTCAGTTTATGTATGTTCCATAAAGCCCATGGACCTTGAACCACTCATTGGCTTCCAACACATCACATGTCACTGCAAATGCTGCAGGCACATTAATCCCTGCCATCCTCTACCCCCTGAGACTCCCTGGTGAGAGATGCAGTCAGTGGAGAGAGAGAGCACCAGCCTCATGAGATGATTCAGGAGATCCGAGATCTCTTTGTCCCTGGAGGTACCTATTCCTCGACTGTCTTAATGAACCACTTTGTTCCTCACCCCACCACCTGAAAACACAAGGGTAGGAGAGCACTGCTTGGCCCTGAATTCCCTGGAGAAGGTCTTTTGTCATGCATGAGGATGAGGACTAGGACTCCCTGGGAAACAGCCCTTCCAGGAAGGATGCAAAGGTCACCTGCAGACCCTGGCACGTGTGGCATTCTCACCTGATCACGTTCTTGTAGGTTCTTCTGCTGTCCTTGTCCAGACGCACCATGAAGGGTCTCTGCTCTGTGCTCCTGATTTTGATATTTCGTGTTTTCAACCTGTTTGCCACAGCCTGGGTGGAGAGAGGAGGAAGAGCCCAGTGAGTGTGTCCCTCCCCTCCCTTGGCTGCACGGTGGTGGGTGGTGTGTGCATGCTGGGGATGAAAGGGACAGATGAGGACATTTCTCTGGTTTTATTTTTTAACCTCAGATGTGACACAAAGCAAATTCCTTTTCTGTAATCACAACCTGGTCAAGTTTTGTAAGGGCGGACTTTCCAAACTGGCAATGCTTGCACAGGCTGCAGGGTTTGGGGTGTCTGACATGGGGCTTGGTCTGTTCTCCATGGCTTTGGGACATCTTTGTGGGTGCAGCACCTTAGTGTTCCCAAAAGCCAGGTGACAATAAGCAAAGATGTGCTGGCTACCTAAAAACACGAAGTGAGAGACTGGAGGCTCCAGGGCCTGAATGACCAAGTCACACTAACACTTAATGCCACCCAAACTGCAGCGACACGTTCCCATGGGGCAGTGTCGCCTCTGGCGTCTACTTGACATCTCATGCAAAACAAGGACAGAAACCCAAGATTTCAGTTCCCTCTTTTACATATCCACCTTTCTGAGCTGATAAATAGATTAATTGAATTTCCTGCTTCAATAAATAGATTAATTGAATTTCCTGCTTCATGTTTGTGTTAAATTATTTTTTGGGATCTCTCTGGGGAATAACATGCAGGGTTTGAGGAGGGCACTGCAGCTGAAGGTGTGGAGTTGATGAAGTTGGTAGCAAAACTACAGACCCTCCCCTGCACCCAACTGGAGCCACGAGGGCTGGGGCTAAGCTTTATTTCTCTACTTTGTTCCTGTGAACACAGCTCAATCATTCAGGGTCTCCTGTGGCAGGATTCCAGGTGACATTGACCAGCAGGGATGGCATTTGGGGCTTTGGTTTAAAAATCTGGACTTTTCCATGGAAAGTAATTGCAAAATGCTCTCTGAGCAGGGTGGTCCCAAAGCCTTCTCCTCCCCACAGAATGTTTCCCTTTTCGCTGTTGCTATAAGAGGTTTCCATGCAATGACCAACCCTAGCAGGGCACTGAGGATCCCACAGGTACTTACTGAGAACGACCGTCCTGACAAGTGGTTGATCCTGATGATTTCAGTGATGGTCACGTTCAGACACACCAGGTCTGCGACAGAAGCAGCGTGTTAATCTCACGCCATGGCATGATCTCAGCCCAGCTTTCACTGGGGCTGGGACCATACCCCACACTGCCTATGGGATACACAGGACAGCAGAAAAGGAGCACTCTGGCAAGCTCCATGGGCTAAGGAATTGTGCAGGATCCTGCTCAGGGTGGGAAGCTCAGAGGCTGTGCTAGGGGGAAAGAGGAAGGCTGGAGCAAAAGGAAGATGCTGCAAAGCTTAGATCATGTCTGAGCCTCAGAGAAAACACGCAACCAGACTGTGGTGACACCAATATATGCCCATCACTGACTCAACCCCACAGCCCAAGCACAACTGGCACTAAGGATTGTGGTAAGATTTACCCTGCTGAGTACCTGAAAACTCAGAAAACCCTCCTCACATGGTTCTGAGCAGGAAGAACCCACCTTCAGCCTCCTCAGAAGGGATGGCTTTCATCACCACGCCTGTGGAGCGCAGGGACACGTCCAGTTCCTTCTCCCGGTTGCTCACCACGACCTGGAGGGAAAGCTCTGTTAGTTGCCCCTAGTAGAGAGGTTGGACATGGAGAGGTCTGGGGCACGTTTTCACAAACACAAGGTTAGCTACCAGGCTTTTAAAGCTCACCACAACCTCTCTGTCCTTTCCTGGAGTGCCATTCCAGAAGAAAGGAGGGCAAGAGTCCTCCTTTTAGGATATCTCTGCCATGCTGGGGATCCAGAGACATTCTGGGCTGCTGAAAGCCCTGCTTACCTTTTTGTATGCTACTGCGAGATCTATGCCAGGGCCATCCAGGGTTGTTTTCTTCTTGGTCAGGCTTAACTCTGCAAGGAGAGAACTGAGTGGGATTGAGGTTTCACTCATTCCCACCTGTCTGTGGTGAGCAGAGAGGGGTCCTTCCGTGGGATGAGCCACCCACTCCATCACAGTGGTCTGGCACATCGTCCCTTCTCTCCTTGCCTACAGGAGCTGAGGCTCTGTGCACTCTGCAGGTCCAGTGAGACGGACTCACTCCAGGGTCTGTGCCCAACCTCGATGGCAAATATCCATTGGTTGGACACCACAGTGCACTGATCGAAGGGCTGGATGTGCCTTCTGTAATGGTCCAGCCTTCAAGCACTTTGTTCCATAACAGGCAACTCAAGGAAGCTGGATTTCCAACAGGAAAATCATCCAGCAAAGGGGATGGCTGTAAAGCCCAGCTTATTTCCTCAGCAAAATTAGGGTGCTGATCCAACTTCAGAGGGTCCTGGATCCAACCACAGGCACAGTATAGAAAAGCTGGTTGAGACCAGGAGCCAAGTGACCACAAGGTCTCTCACTTAGCTGGGTTTCATGTGCCCAAGAGGGAGATGGAGGTGTTTAGGGAAGCCTCCTACTAGTCAGAGAACAAGGGATATAGCCTTGTTGCATAGCCTTGAGCACTGCAGACTAAGGGCCAGGGCGAGCAGGGTGTGGGGACGGCAGGACCCCCACCCAGGTGGGCAGGACTCAGCTTGGTGGGACACACACACCTCTGTGGGAGATGTTGTCCTGCCCCTGGGTGCACAGCTCCGTCAGGAACACGTCCTCAGCCGGCTCCTGCGCCGGGTCATTGAAGAACATCTGAAAGAGAGGAAACCTCTAAGAAATCTCCTCGGTCACCTGTGGCACCACACGGGGCTTGTGACATGAAAAGCTTCTCCAGAGCACTCAGGTGTGGCATCCCATGCAGCTGGGATACCTATGGGATGGGGAGCCAGGGTACCTATGGGATGGACAGAACGACTTGGGCTCTGCTCCCTGAAGCCCAGGAGAGTGGCAGACCTTGCAAGGAGATGGCCAGAGCTGGCCAGCACAGCCACAGGCAATGTCCCCTCCACTGGATGTCACTGTGCACTCACAGCTGAGTCAGCCCCCAGCCACAGACCCACAGGTCACAGGGAGCAGCTTCCCAGGCCTGACTGAGATGTTGGCTGAGCTTCACAGTACACACTTTCTATCTGATACACTTAAATCAACGGGTTAGTCCAGCCCTAATAATTATTTTCTTCTCAAGGTCTTGTACTGAGCAAAATGTGATGAGAAGGTTGTAAAGAATCTCTCCTAGCCCTACATACAGCTGCTGTGGGACTTGACTCACACTTCTAGGAACCGTTCAGCAGCTAAAGGGGAACAGTGTGGTCTTAACCAAAGGCAAAACAGGGCCAGTGTTTCCAGATGAAACAGCATCACACCCTGTACAACAAGAGATTACTTTAGGTGCGTCTATCTGAAAACCACATCTGGAGTCAGTTCCTCTTCCCCTGCTTGAATCACCCACTTCCTCACTTGCTGTTGGTTTTTGCCTTGGAGGAGAAATGAGTGAAAGGAAAATTCACCAAAAAAATCAAAATCCCCAGCCACACAAGCTGAGGACCAGGTGCTCCAAGTGTTTACAGGACACATGTTATTAGTTCAAGTTCTGGTGATGTTTCACCAAAGCCCTTCCGGCCCTTTGCATGCCACATGCCAGTTTGCTCATTTGAGGGCTGCTCCTGTGCTGCAGTGCCACAGAGGCTACAAGTAGATTAAAATGAGGTCTGTTCATCAGTGCCAGCCCAAGCTTTGAAGGGGAGAACTGCCAGAGCAGCAAAGGAGGGGCTTCATGTTACGTGCCCACATATATTTTGTCTTTGATCTCATATCAGATGCCAGGTCCTGCTCTGACACCTTTTCAGAGAAAAGCTGGCCGAAAATAAATAAAACGTTGTTTCAGGAAACCCTGCAAAGCCCCTGTGAGGTAGAGAAAGATTCTGGCAAAGCTGCTCAGAAAGGTCCTGTTTGCCCACAGCATCTCAAGCAGCAGGAGGTACCCGAGCTCCTGAGCAACCCTGAATCCAGCAGAGCAGGAAATCTGTGTCCCCAAGGGGGAACTTCAAGGCTCACTTTGCTGACCCGTGCGATCCTGAAACAGCCATGCCAAGGATCACTGACTCCAGCTGAGCTGTGCTACACAGGGTCACCAGATCTGGGAGCCTGGCAAGGAGAGCACGGGCCGGGGGGCACAGAGATCCAGGCTCAGACCTGCTGGAAGATCCCAAGCCCTGCTGACTCTGCACAGCTCTGCAAGCCCTTGCAGGACCATGCGGAGGCTCAGGAGGTGACACCCACCTTCACAGCGTAGACCTGGAAGCAGACGGGCTGGATGCCCATGCGGACGTAGTAAGCGATGACGTCCGTGATGAACAGATCAGTCACCAGGTGTTTGCTCGGCGAGGAGGGCTGGGGGGGCAAATCACAGCGTGGATCAGCCACAGTCACTTCTCAAAAACCTGGCCACAAGCTCTCACACCTTCCTAGACCAACAGTGAGTGATGAGCTGTCGCTCTGCCCGCATTGGTCAAAGCGAATGGGAGAAGCAAAGGCTGTGCCCACCTATCAGCCTTTTTTTTGTAGGCTGTCGATGACAGCTCAGACTGCTGGGAAATGAGAGCCAGGGGTATTTCAGCAAACGCCTCGTTTATGTTTTCTTTCTTGAAATCTGCCATTTCCTGTCCCTCGCCCCAAAAAACCCACTACAGCAAATGGCTCTTGCAGGCTGGGGCAGTGTCAGCCACGTGCACCTTCTGGCTGCCGGGCCCGGGGAGGGTTTGCAGGAGAAAAGCTCTGTCTGGGGCACGGAGCAGCCCTGCAGGGCACAAATTCATCCTCAGGCACAGCAGGGAAATGGGCCAGGCTGGGGAGGTGGGAAGGTTTTCCTCATACCATGGTGGCCAGCTTGGGAATCACGTGGCACAGGGTGTTGATGTTGCTCTCGTACCACGGGTCGGCTCTGCCCAGGTACCCTGCCACCTCACACAGCTCCTCGTGGCCACTGGCACCGTGGTCCTGTGGGAGAAACACAGCTCAGAGTAGGACCATGGCTCAAAACACCACAGTCCTGGAGGAGGCAGAGGGAGCTGGGGCACAAAATGTCCTGCGAGCAGCTCCCCCCTTCCTTCCTCAGTCCAGAGAACATGGCAAACTCATTTAGGGGGTGCTCAAGAACAAAAAAAATAAGCGAAGAATGAAAAAAAGAAATAATCCTTTTTATAACAGCATGTTTGTCAGGGTTCACAGCCAGCTCTGGGCCAGCTTAACATATTGCAAGAAGTGCAGCAGTTGGTTTGTCACTGCCTTGAGGCTGTCAGAGGGGAAGAGACGTGCCCAAGATACACTGCAAGGCAGTGACTTACAGATCTAAAACTGGGGCCATGATCAAGGAGTCCAAGCCCTGAACGAGCAGTCACTGCTTCCCCTAAGCCTTTAGGAGGTGGAAAAAAGCACCTTTACTGAACCTCATCGATCCTCCTGTAGCTGGGGCATAGGAGCAGGACTGAAGGAGCTGCCACCCACCAGGGAGGATGGAGCAACTAGAATGTCCACGGAGTTGACAGGTTCCCGAAGCCACTCTGCAAACTGAGCCCAGCCACCCCGACTTGGCCCCCACCCTCTTTGGTCTATTGGCAGGGCATGAATGGATGGGAATTCCTGCCACCCCCCTGCTCTCCCTCCCCAAACACCAGCATCTGTTGCTGGCAGGTGGCAGCAGCACCAGGAGCTGCCAAGGACAGACCCACCTCCACAGCCAAGGTGTTTGGCTGCCCTGCCACGACTGGGATGTAGTAGAACTGCAGGTTCAGCCTGGGAGTCAGGAAAACTCGACGTGTCTCTCGTTTCCTTGAGAGGGGAAAATAAACAGTTGTGTCCCAAGGGGAAGAGGGAAGAACATGGCTCTTGGGCAAAGTGGCCAGTGACAGGAGATTGCAGCCACTCTGCAACAGGAGCTTGTGCCCTCCTCGTGTGCCTCCTTTGCCCAGCGTGACAGGATGGCAGTAGTGACCCTGGGTTCCCAAACTGAGCAAGGGAAGATGATGGGGAGCCAGAGACAGGATTTTTTTCTTGGACTGGTGGTCCCACTGCAGCCAGTGCTGCTCCCCAAGGTGCTGCCTGCACCACCACCCAGACCCACCCCATGCTGCTCTCCTGGCCCAGTTGAACCAGCTGGGAAGAGCCAGGTGAACCAGCAGGGAAGAGCCAGGTGAACGAGCAGGGAAGAGCCAGGTGAACGAGCAGGGAAGAGCCAGGTGCACCAGCTGGGAAGAGCCAAATGAACCAACTGGGAAGAGCCAGGTGAACCAACTGGGAAGAGCCAGGTGAACCAACTGGGAAGAGCCAGCTGTACAACAGCTTTTCCTCAGAATTTTTCCCTTTTGCATGGGAAAACATCAATTATTGTTTATTAACCCACTCCATGGACAGAGGGAAGAACTCTCTGTGTGCATCGTTTGGGCCAACAGAGCCAAACGATGCCAGGCAAGCAGTGAAGGCAGGTGCATTTGGGTGCTGAACACCTGTGTCCCCTCCTGTCCCAGGTAACGCTGGAGCCCAATCCCACCCCCAGCCATCCTGGCCGCTTCCACAGGTTGAGGAGCAAAGCCCCCACTGTGCCCAGCCCTGGAGGCTGTGGCCACCAGTTACCTCAGAGAGTGGAAGGCTTGGGCCAGGCGCCCCAGGATGCGGTCATCCCCCAGCAGCACGATGCGGGCGGTGTGGAGCCTCTGGAGCGGGGTCGCAACCTCCGGTGGGATGTCTGACCTCCTCTGCAGCTTCACCAGGGGCTTCCCACCGGGATTGCTGCAGCCAGCCTGCAGGAAGGCCATGCTCTCCAGCGGCGACGGCTTCTTCTTAATGCCACCCTTCCTGTGGAGCCGCGACTGCTCCGTCTCGGCGTTGCAAGGGCCAAAGGGCTCCTCGGCTGCCGCGGGCAGGTCTCGTTCGATGCCGCTGTCGGTGGAGAGGACGGAGAAGCGGGTCTGCTCACAGCAGTCACAGTCCGAAATGATGTCCTGGATCTCGAAGTTGTCCAGGTCCTGGCTGAGGCAGTCAGGCTCGCAGCTCTGCGACAGCGGGCGGACGAACAGCACCAGTTCCTTCCCTGCGGGCAGGATGGAGCTTGAAGGAGGGAAATCCAACCAAAGCCAGGCCGATCCCTAGTCCTGCCCCAGCTTTCTTCTTCTCAGGAAAACTGTAAAGCAAATGTCTCCACCAGCGGGCCCAAGGGGAGTCAGCCTTTCAGTGCCATTTCACACTGCACCGTGAAGAGAGCTCAGTATCAATCAAATCAGAGAATTACAGACTCATGGGATGGTGCGGGTTGGAAGGGACCTTAAAGATCATCTCATTCCAACCCCATGCCATGAGCAGGGATATTTTCCACTAGACCAGATTGCTCAATGCCCCGTCCAAGCTGGCCTTGAACACTTCCAGGGATGGGGCAACAACAACAAAATCAGGTACTCCAGGCACATCCTGCTGCAGCCTGTTCCTCTCCTCATCTCCTTCACCCCTTTACACCCCAAATCCCCTGATCTGAGACCAGCAGCCCCCAAGAAGGAAGGCTGGTGCAGTCAGCACAAGTCTCCATGAGCTTGGCCCATGGATGATGGTTATAAAACTCACTGCTCAGGAGCCAGGGCTATATGCCATGTTTTGCACAGGAGCCCCAACCTCAGGCACCACCTCAGCTCCTCACAGCCCCTCAGGGACACTCACAGAGCTGGTCATCTTCTTTCCAGAGGTGAAAGCTGATGTTGGGGTTGGGCAGAGGTGTGTCCTGCAGCCCTCGAAGGGAAGCATTGCCTGGGGGAAACAAGGGTGATCGTAACACACTACATTTGCCCCACACAGGTGCACGAACCTCCCCACTGCTGAACTCCAGGCACTGGCTGAGAGAGCCCGTGCTGAGTCCCAAGGGCTCTCCCACCCTGGTTGCTTCTGGCCAGATGTGAGGTTGTAATCGGAGGTCTCTGCTCTCACAAACTGAGCCTGAAGGACATGCCCACACTGTGAGTGGAAGGCAGAAATGAAAATGGGGAGGCACGGGCAAGTGAAGGACTTTGCTTTGCAGAGAGCAGAGAGGTTGCAGAATAAATCAAACATTCTCCATAAGGGAGACCTCAGATCCCACCATCACCACCTCTTTTTAACCCCTGCTTCTTCTTATGGCTCTGTGACAGGTAGTGACACAATTTAATAGCTCACTGCCTCCAAAAGGCAGAGATGGTCCCCCTCCTCTCCCTGCACCACTGGCTGCTCCTCCCCATATCTTGTACTGGGACAGTCTCCACCTCTTTTAGGAGACAGGGTTGGCATGCAGGGAGTACCCAGGAGAGGATCCATGACCCCCCATTTCCCTCTTGCCTATCCCAGATTTCTGTGAGGAGTTGTGATGGATGGGGAATTTTGTTATAGGTGGCAGCAGGCTGGAACAGAGCACTGCCAGGGATGGCACAGTCCACCACAGCACAGGATGGTTTAGGTTGGAAGGAAACTTAAAGACCACCCAGTTCCAACCCCCTGCCATGGGCAGGGACATCTTCTACCACCCCAGGTTGCTCCAAGCCCTGTCCAGCCTGACCTTGGACACTTCCAGGGACCCAGGGGCAGCCACAGCTTCTCTGGGCAACCTTGTACACCAGTACAAGGAGGCTTCAGGGAGGGGTGCCCAGTGTCCCCTCAGTCTAGGCCATGGCAGGATGTTCCTTACACCAGCAGAGCATCACAGAGCCTGTCCAATCTCCCTCAGCTGACATTTCTGACACCCTTTGCCAACAACAGACATGTGTCAGGGTAGCTGAATCAGGAGCACAGATTACCACAGTCCCTTT
This sequence comes from Grallaria varia, assembly GCA_013396735.1. NCBI lineage: Eukaryota > Metazoa > Chordata > Aves > Passeriformes > Formicariidae > Grallaria > Grallaria varia. The sequence goes on along the minus strand of VWZG01006104.1, from coordinate 12,264 downwards.
CCTCAGGTGACCAATCTGCCTTCCACTGGCAGTTTTCCATCCTGGCCATCATCCATCCCGATCCCGGTCCTGCTGCTAAAGCAGAGGCAGATGGGAGGTGGGGATGGACAGCTATGGGAGAGCATGGCACAGTCCCAGCAGGGAGGCAGGGCCTGCCAGCTGCACGGCTCTCTTATCCCACCTGCAAGGGCTGCCTGGAGCTCACCTGCTTGCGAGGAGCCGAGGAGGGCACGGTAGATGTCCTGCAGCCTGGCTGTGTGCTGGCCACGGTCTGTGCTCCCCTCGCCTCCTGCACACTCCACGGCCACCACCACTTGCTGGAACCAGTGCTCCACTGCGCTCGTGGGCATGGCCTGTCGTGAGAAGCAGCACGTTGACACTCAGGGGTGTGAAAAGAGGTGATGCCCCATGGGCAGGGTCATGGGAAGGGGTGAAAGGAGGGCAAATGAGTCCGGCAAAAATTGTTTCATAGCAGGGGACACAAAGGTCCTCTTGTCGCCAGGGAAGGCTGGCCGTGCTGGCTGCTTAAAGGTTTTTCTGGCAGGTTTGCAGCGGATGGACACTGTGTCCCTTGGCACTTCAAATGGCTCTGAGGAGATGGGGACAGCAGACACACAAAGGTGACCTTGGAATGGAAATTGCAAAGCTGCCTTTCTGCACCAGGCATTTGTGTTACTGTGGCCCCATATCTCCTTCAGAGAAGGTTTTGGAGAAGACTAATTGAAACATTTCCACTGAGATGTTTTGGCAGTGCCCAGAGGCTCACAGAGGAGCTGAGTTCCAGCAGCAGAGCCCAGCTTTGCTGGGCAAAACCAACAACTCAAACTGAAGTTTCAAAAGCTCTGGCTCCTGCTGTAGCAATTGTTTCATATTTGAAGAATGTTTTAGTAAGACTGTGAGTACCACTGGGGCTACCAGGGATGGAGACCAGCTGAAAGGAGCTGGAGGGGGGATCTCTCCACTTGCCAAAACATCTTTTCCTTCTCCAAGGTGTCCAACAAGAGCAGGACCATTGGACAACCATGGGTGGTGCTGCAGAGATGCTGCTGTTACCTGGAGGGTGCCCTTCAGCCTGCCGAGGTCACAGCCCTCTCCCAGGGCTGCCTGCATGGCGTGGCTGATGACATGGCACATGCACGCCCGGGGGCTCTGGGAGGCCTGGGCTGCCTCGGTGTCGGCGAGCAGAGCATTGCAGATGGCTTCAGAGAGCAGCTCCGGGTCAGCAAAGATGAAAATCCTGTGTGGGGCAGGAGGATGGGAAAAGAAGAAGAGGAAAGGTCGTGAGATCTGGATTCCCCGTTACTGACATCACAGAATGTGCTGAGTTGGAGGAACCCAAAAGGATCACCCAGTCCGACCCTCAGCCCTGCCCAGGACCAGCCCCAAGAGTCACCCCCTGTGCCCCAGAGGATCATCCAAACCCTCCTGGAGCTCTGGCAGCCTTGGGGCTGTGCCCACTGCCCTGGGCAGCCTGGGCAGTGCCCACCACCCTCTGGGGGAAGAACCTTCTGCTGAGATCCAACCTGAGCCTGCCCTGACCCAACTCCAGCCATTGCCTGGGTGCTGTCCCTGGTCCCCCCAGAGCAGAGATCAGTGCCTGCCCCTCCTCTGCCCCTCCTGAGGAAGTTGTAGACTCAGCAGCTCACGTGTCCCTTATTCCATGCAGAGAAAAAGAGTTGCTGATGATATTGATATTCCCTTTCTCCACCCTGTCTCTCCACCAAGGGAAGCTCCTGCCTCCCAGGACCACAGAAATAAACTGGAACGTGGGAGGAACGAGCTCCTCCCAATGCAAAGCTCATTTTAGCAAGGCATTGGATTCCACCAAATTGTGTCCCCCAGGACCACGTACTGCCACGTGGCTGAGGTCCAGATTATCCCTTCCATCCAAGATTAATTTAAAGTGCTGGAAAAGGACAAGTTTCACTGAGAGACTACAAAATAAAAGTATCAAGACATTCACAGAGGCACTACTCACTTTTCCTGGTAAGGGTACGGGTCGCTTTTGAGGCTTTGTTCAGAAATGACCATTCTTTGGTACAAGGTACCTGGCAAGGACAAGGAGACAAACACATGGGAGTCAGAGCGTGAGACACAACACCCTCCTTGGAGCAGCTCAGTGCTACTCCCAGTTGTAGAGGCTGACGGTGGCTCTGCCAAGTCCCACTGCTGAGGAGATGATGTAAAAGAGCCAAGAATCAGACCCAGGGTTAAAAATAGCCAAAGACAAAGATAGGCCTTGCTACATAAAAAGAAAACCCCTTCTATTCAGGGATGACTTCCTGTGTTTCCCTTCCTTTGTTTAGTGGATTATGAGCTTGGGAAGCGGGAGGAAGAGCCCAACTCCTGGGCTCACTCCCCAGGGTCACATGGCGGGGACATCATCTGGGGGGACATGAAGAGCAGAATGGGTTTCTGAATGAGGAGAGATGTATTTTACCGTCACCCAGCTCTGGGGAGGGGAAGATACACCCACCTGGCACTGCCCAGGTACAATCATCTTGTGAACCTTGTGGTGTTCTGCGGGCAGCCCCGCTGGAGATCCCCACCTCTCCTCACTGAATCATTCCTTTACCAGAAATCAGGTGAGATAAAGGTGGATCTTGGAGCTCCAGACAAAGCAGTGCTGGGGAAGGGTGGTTTGGGTGCTGGGGATAAGCTGAGAATACCAAAAAAGGCACTTTTTACATTCCCATGAGGTTTCTCATGTTTCACTTCCCCCTTACAGGGTGTCTGCACCTTGCACTGTTTTAAAGGACTATTTTTAAAGGCTCCTATTAAAGAAAACTGTAAATAGAAGAACTTTAAAAAGCAACATGGAGAAAAAGGTAAACAAAGTAGTCCTCTGGCTTGCTTTCTAGAAGGGACTGTTGTCTGCAGACACTACTGACATTTCCATGTGTACAGCCTCATGCACAGGTACTGGAGGGAGAGCCCGTGCTGGGCAGCAGCCACTCAGCCTCAGATGGAAAATTAACTTTGCATAAAGGAGAACTCCACAAAATGCACTGAGGTGTCCAGACTGGGAGCAGAAACATGCTGTCTGCCATATAGAATCACAGAATATCCTGAGTTGGAAGAGGCTCATGAGGATCACTGAGTCCAACAGTTTGGCCCTGCACAGACACCCCAACAATCCCACCCTGTCCCCCAGAGCGTTGTCCAAACACTCCTGGAGCTCTGGCAGCCTTGGTGCTGTGCCCACTGCCCTGGGGAGCCCGGTCAGTGCCCACCACCCTCTGGGGGAAGAACCTTCTGCTGATATCCAAACTAAACTCCCCCTGGCACAGCTCCAGCTGTTCCCTCAACTCCTGGGGACAAGAGCCAGGGCTGTGAGTCACGGGCCACGAGAGTGAAGAGACCTGCCCCTCCATTGCCCTTCAGGAGGATGTTGAAGACCCCAGTGAGGTCTGACCTCAGTCACCTGCAGGCTGAACAAACCAGGGGTCCTCAGCACTCCTCGTAAGGCAGAGGGTGTGTACATATACCATATACATACACCCCTATAGATGGGCTGGACTTGACTCTGGTGTGCCTACAGGATGACCCCAAAGTTTTCTGCTAGTAACTAAAGGCTCAGCAGCCTGAGGTCAGCAGAGGGGAACCCTCCCACCCCAATGCATCCCAAGGCCCCCAAGCATTTGGCCATGTCCCTGCCATGGCTCACTGCAAAGGTCAGCTCAGGTATGGAAACCCCCCAGAGCCCCCACGAGCTGGTTTTCGCTGGGGTGGTGTTGATTTTCTTCACGACACCCCAGGGCTGTTGCCTCGAGGGCCCAGCCATTCCCTGTGCCCTGCAGGGGCAGAGCAGGGGAACCCTCATACCCGGAGCTGTCCTCTCCATCTTCAGCCTGGTGGCATAGTCCAGCCCGACGGTGCAGAAGGGCTTGGGCAGGGTCAGCAGCTTCTTGCAGAAGTCGTACACTCTGCCACAGAGCTCGTCAGAGATGCTCGGAGCCTGCAGAGAGACAAGGAGATGCCACGGGCAGTGATCCCTGATGCAGCTCTCTCCACAGACCCCAGGCTTGGAGGGCACAGAGCTGAACCAGATTCAATATGGATTTAAATGCAAAATGAAGCAGAATCAGGATTTACGATGTTTGAAAACACCCAGCAGTAACCACGGAAGGATGTGGATGCTTTTTTTTTACTGGATTGTGGCTTCCTGCACCACCAGGCATCTAAACATCTCCAGGGAAGTGGGTCAGCTGGAAGGACCTGTCACTCCTGCACATGTCACAGGTGACAGAGACTCAGCCACTCGACAGCACACTGGGAAATACACAACTGAGTCCACCCATGGTGGTGCCAGGGCTATTCCAGCACAGGGACAGGTTCTGAGTGACTTTGGCCCCGTCCCGTGGCTCCTGATTTCCCTGGATCTTGCCCCAGTGATGCCCATAACAGGTTACCTTGATCAAGGTGTACATCAGCGTGTGCAGCAAGGGGATGATGTACTGCCTGAAGTCACCTCGCTCTGCCTGTGGAAGCAGAAGGCACAGTCAGTGCCCAGCAGGATCCAGGGCTGGGCACCAGCACTGGGAATGAGCCCCCAGAGCCCCCAGAGCCCCCAGGATGTGCTGGGTTCTGTCTCTCAGCAGCTCAGACACACAAGGTGAGGATGGGTGTTGGTCCTGGCTTAGGGAGGATGATCCCTGGGTCATGGTGGGGTTTGGGATCCCCCCACAGGCTTTTAGGGTAGGCAGGATGCTCCTGGAAGGTGTGGGCTGATGGACCACACAGCCACGGTGGGAGGGGGAGAACAGAGGTTTCTACCTGATCTCCTTTCTGTTGCAAAAGCTCATGAGAAAAATCAAAAGCTCTTGGAAAATCTGTCTTACATTTGGTGGGTGTGGGACCAGAGTGAACAGGGAAGAGAGATGTTCTTGCACCCCCATCCTGGCCCATGGGAAACCAGATGGATGCTCAAGCTGACACAAATCTGACCCCTCCCTGCAGCCTGGCCTGGCTCTAACAACAGCTCCAGCAACAGGAATGCCCCTGGATAAACCTGGGAAAGGTATTTCCAACCCAAAGATATTTCTAGCCCCTTTCTTCAGGGCTGATATATCTGAGTGAAACAGAACTGATGGCAGAAAAGCTTTACAAGTGATGAATTAAATGAATAATGCTGAATTGCTGAAACCAGTTGATATTTGCCCTGGAGGAAATCAAGCACGAAATCACTAAATTATCATCTGTGGTTGGTGCTGATGGCTCAGAGCTGCTGCAGTACCGGAGGAATGAAAAAATAATAAAACCCAAACAAGTGACAGAGATTTCCAGGAAGAGCTTCAGGGAGATGAAGAAAATTACAAACCAGGAGCAACGACACCTGTCTTGGGCAAGCGAGGATAAGAGTAGCAGGGTGATAATAGGTATGACAGGGACTGACATGGCTTTAGCAGGGGAAAGCAGCCCTCAAGTCCTCCGGGGAATCCCTGCATTCCCAGCCAAGGGTGATGGAGGAGGAGGAGGAGATGGAGGGGAGCAGAGGCTGATCCTCCCTGCACTGGAATGAGGGTGCTGGGTAGAATGAGGCAGGCACACAAGAAAGAAAAAGTGCTTCTTCTACACATGACCCCTCAGCAAACCACAAACCAGGTCACACCGGGATGCTGAGGGTGCTAAAGGTTTATACAAGGCCAGAAAATGACAAAATAAATCAATGAAACTAAAAACCCACCACAAGTTCTCACCAGCTGCTCCCGGGACAGGACACTGAGTTAGGTGGTCCATCCCAATGGGTGATGTGGAGGAGTAATTTCCACTCTACCTGTGACCGTAGCTGGTGGGGTGGGATGAGGGGGATTTGGGGTGGCTGGAGGAGTTTATCACTGTGCAATTTGCAACCTGTGAGGGTTTGGCTGCCTTTGGCTGCTGTGACCTTGAGGAACCTGGGGAGGTTCCTGGCTCTGCCCACAGCTCACCATCACATTTGGGACAAACCCTGGTCCCTGCAACCATCAGCCAGGGACAAGCTACAGCTCTGCCCTGATGTCCCCCAGGGTTTTACACTCTGTGCTGAGCCACAGTCCCCAGCCAGGATCAAGGCCCCGAAAAACACCTGTATGAGGCGCAGTTGAATCCCCATCCCTCTGCCTCCCCCAGCAGGGCATGGCCCATGGAGGGGCCAAGCCCAGGACACAGGGGCATTTCTGAGGTGGCACTCACCCTTTCCAGCTCCTTCACCAGGATCCTGACCAGGACAGAGCTGTTACTGGGATTCTGGTCGATTTTTTTATGCAGCGTCCATCGCAGCATCCCTGAGAAGCGAAAGGCAGGAAAGGTCAGGTTGTCAAGCAGAGCAGTGAGGGATTGGGGTGTTTCACAGAGGCATCAGGAGGTTTGGAAACTGTTGCTGCAAAAATCACCCACTGGGATGCTGCAAAAATCAGCCACTTGGATGCTGCAAAAATTACCCACTTGGATGCTGCACAGACATCACTGTCAGAGATAAACCAGGTTTCTCTGCCCTCTGCGTCAATCATTGTCCCTCTGCAAGGGACAAGTCACTCTGCTTCCCTGATACAGGACTGATGTATTGCACCTCTGATTCTGGGAAGCCTTTGGAAAAAGGTCCTAATGATCCCAGGACTGGGGGACTGGAGAAAAGCAAAGCAGGGCAATGGGCATGAAGTTTGTTTCCTGTTGCCTCTGTTGCTCTGTGTGTCACTGCCTGTTTGCACTGCCTGCCCCGAGGAACTGGGGCTCCTGCTGGTCCCGGCACACAGCACCTGAACACTCACTGCCAACAGCACTCAGAGCAAGGACTGCAAAGCAGCTCAGTCCTGAGGGTCTCAAGGTGTGTGGGGAGACTTCAGCTGGCCTGAAGTCTCTGTGGAATAGTTGGACTGTGCCAGGAACCTTCTGCACATGTCAGGCTGATATGCACGGAAGGAAAAGCTGTAACACCTGGAAAAGAAATCCAGTCTCTAAAGTGATGAGTCATGTTCACTGACATGCGTGGTTTGTGTGTCCAATTAGGAATTATTTATGTATAGAGAAACCAATGGTCCTTGGACATGTGTCCAGACTCAGGTCTCTAAGAACCGCACCCTCTGATGCAATAAAGTTCCTGTACCTGTTCCTGTTTTCGGAACAAGACAATGCCTTTTCTTTGACCCACCTCTAACTTTACGACAACATCAAGGCTCATCCCAAACCAAACCAAATATAATTAACCACAAAATATTCCGCGCGGCCCAAGAAAAATCAATTTTTCAAAGTTAATTCGGTTTCCTTCAGGTTGCAACAGTCCAGTGGCTGGCTCAGGCAGAATTTCATCCTCCAAATCCGTATCACAGAGGAACAACTGGGTCCTTGGTGGGGAGCTGAGCAGGACATGGCAAAGCGACATTCCCACGGAGGGACCCAGAGCCTCCAGCTCAGGGATGCTGAGAGAGCTGGATGGGGCTGTGCCCGCAGTCCCTGCCAGCGCTGGGAGCCCTGCACCTGTGCCCCAGCTCAGCGCTGGACCCCCTGGGCAAATGCAGGGTGGAAAGGATGTCAAAGCCGTGCAGAGGATGATGAACTCTGCTGGGGTGGTGCACAGCAGACACCGGGAGCTTAGCAAAGGTTTGGCAGCTCCAGCAGGTCAGGAAAGGCAGAGCAGCGCCAGGGGGGTGAAGCCACCACGTCCCCCCATACTGGAACTGACCGAGAGAGGGGAGCAGGGGGGTGTTGGGACCAAGGAAGGTGGGCACTGCCCCCCGGGAGTGGTGCCAGGGGTCTGTCTCACCTCGGTCACGCTGGCAGGCCGGGTGGTGCCCATCCAGCTCTCGCAGCAGCGTCCGGACCCGGCGCAGGATGTCCGACTCCATCTCTGCGGGGACAAACAGGACTCGGGCAGCCAAACCAGCACCCCTGGGAGACTGGGATAACCCCGGGCCAGGAGGCTCTGGTTTGGGTGCACACGGGGACTGCACCCACCCTGCAGCCCTCAGCGAGTTCTAAGCCAGGATGAGCCTCAGCTGAAACAGAGCAGAGCTGCTGGGGCAGGGTGGGAATGCCACCCCATGGACTGGTGGGCCACGCTGGAGGGCAGAGTGCTCCTGTAGGGGTGTGATGGTAGAGAGGCTCTGCAGAGGAAAGCTCACCCACGAGCTCTGCAGAGCCCTCCTCTCCCCCTGTTCGCTAAAAAAAAAAAAAAAATCACACATTAAATACGGAAACTCACAAAATTAAACCACAACTTGGCAGCAGGAACGAGCAGAAACACCTCTGCATTTTGGCACCACACGGATGAAGCCTCAGCCTCATAAGGAGCACTCTTGCAGCAAGGTCTGCTGCCCACACCAGCAGCTCAGCCCTCATGGGACAGCCAGGCAGAGCCTCCAGGCTGGCATGTCACCTCCTGCCTTCACCTGCGACCTCTCACAGCCTCTCCCTGACATGCAACCACCCAGCCCTGGGCCCTGAGCACCTCCTGCACCCCCAGGCAGGGATCCCGAGTCAGTGCCTGGTAACCACCACGTGCTCTTTGTACACAACCAACCCAAACTGCATCCTGCCCTCGGCCAGAAGCGTTGGACAACTGCAGCCCCACTTTGGGGCATGACTCATTCTTGGGCTCAGGGCTCGTGAGCATGAGGTCACTCGAGTGACAGCTGGCTGGCCAGGCACAAAGATCAGCCCTGAAAGCATGTGGGGAATGGCCAGGAAGGCTGCAAAGTCCCTGGACGCCACCCTGGGACTGCCTTTGTGTCCCTCCTTACACTGGGCTGCTCGTTCCCTATTGGCAAAATGATTCTTTCTCCTTCGTAATGAAAAAAAAAAGCATTATATAAAGCTGGCTACTATTAGGTGATGTTCTCCTTCTTGTAAGAAATTGCGGGCTGGAGCATGGCCTGGTCCAGGAGGGGATCACTGAACCCCAGAATGGTTTGGGTTGGAAGGTACCTTACAGATCATCCCATGGGCAGGGACACCTTCTACTAGACCAGATTGCTCAGAGCCCCATCCAAATTGGGCTTACACACATCCAGGAGTCTGAGATATTTGTGGTAATTGTGTCCCAGAGCCCTTTCCCGGGTCTGGTTCCTGTCTCCATGTTCACTGGTGGGGTCCAGAACACTGACCAAGTGGGTCTTGCCTGCATGGCAAGGATGCACAGAGCAATTTATCCAGGTCCTAAGGGAGCTCCAGACACATGCTGCCTGGTTGGAGTTGTGTCATCCACATGGGATGGCCTTTTGGGATCGGTGTCACTACCCCCACACTCCCTGCCCAGTTGTCTTGCTGTATTTTCTCATTCCCTTTACACTCTCTTCTGCCACAGCTCCCTCTTCCCTGACATCGGAGCAAGGGCCCAAAGGAGGGCAGTGGTGGGCACTCAACGTCACCTACGAGACCCTGAGCAGCACGATTTCAGAGCTGTGCTCAAGGGCCACAGCTTCCAAACCTCCTCCCGTGGCTCCTGAAGGACAGGCTTGGGCTGGTGGAACAGGCAGGGCTTTGGGCTTTATGTGCAACGGTGGCTGGGAGGTGGGTTGGGAGCTGGTGGTTGGGAGCTACAGGAAGGAAGACAGGCAAATACTGGGAGGATTTTAGAGGTCATCCGAAGGGTCAGACCAACAGGGGCATCTCACAGGCTCCCCAGGGCAGTGGACACAACCCCCAAGGCTGCCAAAGCTCAAGGAACGTTTGGACAACACTCTCAGGGACAGGGTGGGATTGTTGGGGTGTCTGTGCAGGGCCAGGAGTTGGACACAATGACCCTTGTGAGTCTCTTCCAACTCACGATATTCTGTGATTTCATGATCTCCACTGAGTGCTTCTGTGGGCAGAGGACCATCAAGACTCATCGTACAGGCAATGGGGCAGCTTTGAGTATCTGGCCCCTTGTCCCATGCACCACTCAGGATGGGTTTGAAGCAAAAAAAAGATGTTTTTATTCTCTTCTATTGCATCGTTTAGTGGTGGCTCAGGGTCATCATGCAGGAGAGAGGATGTGGCACCCCACCATTCCCACTGGTGACACCCACCACGGAGCAGGAGCACTATGCCCCTCACAGCATCTCTGCTGCCTCCTCATCCCCAGCTCACAGGGCAGCATCATAGCCAGACACACAAGCCACTCCTGCCCTCCCCAAGGCAAGCCTGCAGTGCCAAGGGTCCAAAGAGATGATCAGGGCACAGGGGCAGCAGACATGAGCTCTGCATAAAAGACAACTGGGAAATGCAAAATTTAAAATATTGAGGGTTTTCCTATTGCTGAGTACACCCCAACAGCCAAAACAGTTCTCCTATTTACTGACTCATGGGGAGTGTATCCCTTAAGGATGCTTGGAGGGAGGATTCATTCAATCCAGGCTTCTGCAGGGGAGCCCTTACTGCTGGGCTTTGGGTCAAAGCTGTGTTAGGAAACAGCCACACGCTCGGGGTCCCAGTAATTCACACGTGCTGAGGACGTTGTGCGTGTGCACAAGGGAAGCCCCACCTCTGCCAGCACAGTTTGTCACGGTACCCACATGGGGAGAAACTACATTCAAATCTCCTTTGAAAAGGGTTTTCCTTATTATGTGTTATCTGGGGAAATGTCTTGGAAACTTGTATTTTCCCCTCCTTTTTGTTTTCACTCCAGTGATTTTGTGAAGCTCCTCAATGTCACTGTTCTGTTTAATGGTTTTGCACTCAGAGATTATGCAATAATTGACTATTTGCAATTTCCTGCTCTTTTCAATAGTGTATGTTTATAACTACCAGCGGAAGCTTTTCCTGGGCATTGATATAAATACAGTCCTCTCCTTCTAAATCAAAGCAACCTCAGCCATGCTATACTGAGGTTTCTTCATGGGGAGCAGAGCAAAGACTTTGTTACAACACAAACAAGAGGCACTTTGATCTAAAAACAGCCTCAACCTACCAGCAACAAACATTGGTGGCTCAGAAATTAAATAAAATGCTTCAACACTGACATCCTGACCTGGGGGTGCTGGGAGATCAACACCCCCTTGTGAAACAGCGTAAAAATAAAACATGGGGTGGGGGGAATGGACAGAAACGCCCAATAAAACATAAAACTCCTTTAAAACTCAAGTGTGAAGGGTTGTAAGTCCTGAGGCTTTCAAAGTGCCCCACCACAGCAAATCTTTTGGCTGCCCCTCCCTTGTTTTGTGCTGTCTGTCCAGCAGCATCGGCCAGCTCCTTCTCTGCCCAGGTCCCCATGAGCTTTCTTGGTGGACAACTGAGGCAGAAGAAGGTGGGCAAGGTGGGTTTGTTCACTGGAGGGGGGTTCATTCAC
>VWZG01006095.1:381441-394098 GCA_013396735.1 Grallaria varia | reverse complement strand
CCCGCAGTGCTGGGGCTGGGGAGGAGAATGAGCTGGAGGTTAAAAGAGAACCTTGGTGAACAGCCCTGTTTGTGTGTGTTACTATTTTTTTAATATATACAAATATATATAATCTAAAATACAATATATAAAATATGTCTATATAGAATATATGAATCTATAAAAAATAATATATAAGGACAAAAATCTAAACACACAAACATATATATAAATAAAATATATATTAAAAAATATAGAGGACATTGGAAGGATATCCAGAATATGGAGTTATAAATCAGGAGAAATAAAATTTCCATCCTATAAAACTTCCCTAAAATGGCTCTTATGACCATAGTAGCAGGAGAGCATCCATGCTCTTGCCCTGATGGGGCAAGGCTTAGCTGAAGATATCATATGAATATATATATATACTTATGTGTGTGTGAATACATTCAGCTCAGAGCAAAGAGTAGCAGGACTGATGTAGGATGGAGTGCAAAGTACTTCAAAAGCACAGGTTTGTGCAGGTGTAGGAGGCTGGGAAAGCAAAGGTCACACTCTGAATGTGAGAGAAGTCAAATTCACAACTGCTGTTTGTGATTTATTCGGAAGGGAAAGGACAAGGGGTCTGAATTAGCTGAGCCCTCTCCCCTTCTCTCGATTCACTGTTTGTGTTCCAGCTTGAAGCCACCAGTGGGAGTGGGATGTGCTCCAGAAGGAGCTGGTGGTCTCAGCAGACATGGCAGCGCGAGGAAGGGGAGGGGGAGAGATGCTTGACGTGTCTTCTGGTACAATAACTGACTTAGCAGACAAAAGAAATGTGAGAATCTATCAGGTTTCAGCGAAGCATTTTTATCCGGGGCCATGTGGGAAATTATTAATTAAGGCAGTGAACATGAGCATCAGCAGAACAGGGAACTGGGTGAGGGAAACGAGTGTGGGAAGGCTGAGCTGCAGCCTGGAAGGAGGTTAGCAGTGTTTAACATTTTTAAGGTTGACTTTGGCACAAAAAATGTAGGGCAGCACTAATGAGATCTCCTGATGACACAACGTGGTACAGCAGCACCAAAGCAGAGCAGGATTGGGAAGGTGCAGAGGAAGGAAGGCACTGACCTTGACTGCCGTGTTCAAAACGGGATGGAAATGATCAGTACCAAATTCCAGGCTCGGTGCTGAGCACTGGGATTTCCTGCTATGGGATGGGAGCTCCAAGGGTGTAACTGCTTAAGAAGGGGAACAGCATGGACATCCTGGTTTCTCAAAGGGAAGATGAGGGACTCACAGTGGACCTGAGGTGCCCACAAACACGACTCTCAGCAAAAACGGGGACCTCATCTCCAAGTGGCAACAAGCTGCATCTCTGTTTACTAAGCAGGTTTCATCTGGGAAGAGCTGGAGAGGAAAGGCTGATACAGGGAGTAAACAGGAGACTATAAATATTTGGACTTGCTAGCCACAGAGCCAAAGGACATGGAGCTGTGGGATCAGCCCGGGGCACGGCGGGTTCTGGGCTGCTGGCACACCTTGCTGGGTCAGCTCAAGCTTCAGCCTGGCGTGGTCTCAGTCCATCAACCCCTTCCCCGGCAATGGGATGTGGACCAGATGGTGTTGGGAGGTCCTTCCAGCCCTACACGTCCACAACCACAATGATGGAGCCCAAACTCCCTGCCCACGTGTATCTTGCGGACATCCCTCCCGAAATTATCTCCTCTGTATCTCCGAAAAACACTCAGCAAGTCTCCAGTGCTGACTCATTCATCTCTATAGCTGCTACAAATCCTCATTTGCTCCACATCTCTTGTACCTCCAGGGTCTGAGATGAATGACAGAACCTTAGCAACAGGCAATTCATTAATACTAGAGGCAGTCCAAAATTTTCCACTCAAGCCTTTATTGTTTTGTTTCCTCTGCCAGGAAAGGAAATTGGTGGGGGAGAAAAAAAAAATAATTGCTTTGGTAAAGAACTTGAAACCTAGGTTTTGCAGCATTACTTCTCTGGGGGAAATTCATGGCCTTAGTACTCGTTTTGATACCCTGCAAAGGGCGAAATGTTTCCTTTTCCTTTCTGTCTTCAGGGGAAAAAGGTAACAAAAGGTGAAGAATCCAAGACAAAGATGAAGGGGGAAAAGCACCCAAGAAACACTTAATTCTGGCATTTTTCCATATTTTTCAGACAAAAATATAAAGTATTCATTCCTTCTTGCATTTTTGCCAAATGTGCTTCTAATTGTTCCACATCCCCCAGTAAATGTCACTGTCTGCACATTTTGCCATCTGCTCTCTCTGGTCCCAGATCCCCGGGGTCAACCCCAGCAGGGAGAAGAGCCCTGCCCGTCCCTTCCTGGAGTTCAGGGGGAAAAATCTCCTCCCAAGAACTCCAGAGCTGGGGTCACCAGGGTCACCTCTGTGCCCAGCACAGACAAAGCCCTCAATGATGCCATCAGATCTTTGTGTGGGACATCAGAGAATTGAACCAGAAAAGGTTCCGTCCCCCAGCAACAGCTTTCCAAGGGGGTGGCCAAATTACAGTTCATGAGTCTCTGTGTGTGTGTGTATAAAATAAACACACAAAAACAATAAAAATACTATTAATAACATAAATAAATTACAAATACTGTAAGTCAGCTCTATTTATTCTGTAGGATCCCTGAGCACAGGCAGTCTCCAGCAGACACCCACTGCTGCTCTGGCCTCTCCCAAGGCTTCTGGGCTCAAAGGCAAACACATCACTCATCCTCCTGGCTGGGAGGAGCCTCCCTCCTCCACGGCCATCACCACCAGCACCACCTCGCTCTGCACCTCTGGGCACACCTGGGAGGAGCTCACAAGGCTCTGCAACATTCACCTTGGTACACAGACATTAAACCAGGGAGTTCTCCCCTTCAGCACAGACTTCCCCCGTGACCTTGGGCAATGCTCTCTCTGTTCATGCCCTCAGCTATTCCTCACATGGAAATAATGCCCAGGGGGACAGAGAGAGCTGAAAACCCCTTCCTGGTGTGCTCTTTGGTTGCACCAAGGAATTCTTTCCCAGCCTTGGAGCATCACATTCCGCTGATGTGCAGCAGTGGCAGAGCACTGTAAGGAAATCCCCCCTGCTCCCCTCCGCTGGGGAGCCTCTGTCCATGCACAAGCCCAGCAAAGGGCACGGAGGACAAGCCCCACGTGAACCATCCTTGTTCCTCTCCAGCAAGAGGTCGTTAGGAGATGGTTTTGGCTACTATTGGCCCACAGGGTTGCCCAAACAGGCTGTGGAATCCCCATCCTTGGAGATGTTCAATGCCCACCCAGGATGTGAGCAGCTAGGCTCTTGGCAGTAATAAAGATTTGGAGAATTTGGCTTTTAAAAAGAACCCAAACAATAAACAACACTTTGGAGATGCCTAATTTGAACAGAAAATGAGAACAATTAGCCACAACATCACTTATGCGTTAATGAAGAGATGCTTCTGTTCCAGGGCTGAGCATCAGAGCAAACACTTCTCCTGCAATATGCTGCAAGGAAGGAAAACATGGAAGTGGGAGAGCAGATGAGGACCCACAGGGAAAGAGCAGCTTTAAGGGTGTCCTGAAAGCCAAGGAGCAACACAAGGAGAGCTGAATCCTTCTAGTTCCTTTTAGATTTAAAATCCCAGTTGAACCAACCCCTTTCCTTGGGGAGGAATCCCAATCCAGCTGCCATAAGAATTTGCTGGAGCAGACTGGAGGGATGGGAACGTGAGCAGTCTGCATTTAAATATGCAAGTAAGTAAGTGTAATTATTCTTTGCAGCAGTGGAAGAGAAGCAACGCAACAGCTCTCTGACGCCAGGAGGCCTTTCTGCTTCAGCCCTGCCATCCCCAGCACAAGCCCAGCCCTTGCAAGGTGAGCAGACAAAAAGAGTCTCAGATCCCAGCTGGCCATGGCAGATTAAAGGGCTGTGTCACTCCTGGGAAGCCTTTTCCCCGCACACTCCATCCCTGCAAAACAGAGCCCCCGAAAATCCCTGGCCATCTTCCTGTGTCCCAGCCAAGCACCACCATCACACCTGGATGCTCCTGAGCCTCCAGCATCACCCACATCCCAGGGAGAGCCAGAGCTGATGCCGAACGACAGCAAACATCAAAACCTCACTGTCTGAACCACGCAGGGACAAGGGAAAGGAGCCGAGTGTCAGCTCTGCCGTGCCACACAGGCATCCGTGGGACGGGGGAGTCAAATCCCAGCTCCACCTCGAACCTGCAAGACTATGCCAACTGTTTGATGGCTGGATGTCACCTCTACACCTCCCCGAGGAGGAAAATCAACCCCTCCAAGGCATAAACACCCCGGCATTCACATGGCTACAAGGAGAAGCAAAAAGGCTGCGATGCCACTTTTGTCGGCACAGCCGCGGCGTTTGCTCCCTCCACCTCCGCCCGCCCTCGGCAGCGGTGGGCTCTGCCAAGGAAGGCTCTGGAACACACAACGCAGAGAGCCCTCCTTGCGACCGTACGTGCCGAGCAGCCTCCCCATCACTTCTGGTTCGCATTCCCGACACATCCAACGCCTTCACCCGGCGAGAAACAACAACAGCCGCTCGCGGCGAGGAGTTTCGGGCCCCGAATCCCAAACAAGGTCCCTCGCCGGGGTGAAATAAGGGCACCCATTTGTGGTTGGGAGGGGGGGGGGGGGAGGGAGGGGACACAGGGATGTGCCATCCCCCGCCGCGCTGCGTTAAACATGGCAGCATCCCGGCGCTGCCCCACCCAGGCGGCCGGGGATGCGCATCCCGCATCCCCGGGATGCTTTGTCTCGGGAGGGACCAGCCCGCGGTGTTTCCAGGGACCCTCCCGCGGGTGGGGCACCCCACGGGCCCCTCGGGGTGCTGCTCCTTTGGGCTGGCTGCAGCACGACACCCAGGGATGCGCTTGGGAAGGACCAGAGGCGACTTGTACATCCCGGGGAGGTGACCTCGGGCATTCCCCCCGTGGAAATCCAAGGTGCGGGGCGTCTCTGAATTTTGGGATGCGGAGGGAGGGACCACACGCACACAAAGACACTCAAAGCGGCTGCCAATCCAGGCGACAGAAAGTACCCGTGTGTTCACTACCCGCACAACCCCTCCTGCCCATCATCGGCCCCCAGAGAGGGGGGCAATTTCACGGACCCCCCTCCGGCAGGGGATCTCCAACCCCCCCACCCCGGAACGTTTCACAGCCCCACTCCCACCGTGGGATGCTCCTGCCGGGGACGTGCGAGGGGGGACCAGAGGACTCGGCAGGTCGGGGGTCTGGCCGGGGGGCGGGTCTCACCTGTAGGACGAGCTGACCCCCGCCGCCACCTCCTCCTTGATCTGCCTGTTGAGAGCATCGGCGGCCGCCCGGCCCCTGCCCGGCTCCGCCGGCTGCCCGCCCGCCTCCTCCGCCTTCTTCCGACCCTTCTCTCGCCCGTCCCCGGCCCGCACCGCTTTGGGATGCTCATCCTCCGCCTCGGGGTCTTCCTCCTTCTTCTCGGGAGCGATGTGCACCTTCCGCCGCTTCTCCTGCGCCGGCTTCTCGGGGGAAGCGCGGTCCAGCGCCAGCACCGGCGAGGGTCCCGGCTTGGGGATCCAGGGGTGGTCGCCCCGCTTGGGGATGGGCCAGGCGCGGAAATCCTTCTGGTACTGCGTCTCCTTCTCGNAGCCCCCTCCCCGCCCGGCTGGGTCTCGATGGGCGCCGCGGGGCGCGCCGGGGCCGCGGCGGAGGCAGGATGCTCGGTGGCCTCCGAGTACTTGGTGAAGACGAGCGGGACGGCGATGTCCGCTTTGTCCAGCTGGTTCCAGAAGCGGGCGATGCAGCAGGCGCGGGTGATGCAGGGCCACGCCATGGCGGCCCCGAGCCCCGCGCCGCGCCCCGCACCGCCGCCTGCGCCGGGATGCGCTCGGGATGCGCGCCGGGATGCGCTCGGGATGAGCGCCGGGATGCGCTCGGGATGAGCGCCGGGATAGAACCGGGATGCACACCGGGATGCACACCGGGATCCGCACCCGGATCACCGGGATACGCTCCCGGATTGCCGGGACCCGCACCCGGATCGCCGGCACCCGCTCCGCCCCGCACCGGGCAGGGAGGAGCATCGCACGGGGCGGGACACGAGGCGGGGCTTGCACTGGCACCGGGAGGGCACGCCCGTGTGTGACACACCTGGACACACACACACACACACACACACCTGCACACGTGTGTGTGAGACATGGCTCTGTGTGTGTATGTGACACACTCGGACATACACACCTGCACGCATGTGTGTGAGACATGGCTCTGTGTGTGTGAGACACACCTGGACACACACACCTGCACACATGTGTGTGAGACATGGCTCTGTGTGTATGTGACACACTCAGACATACACACACACACCTGCACACGTGTGTGAGACATGGCTGTGTGTGTGAGACACACCTGGACACACACACCTGCACACATGTGTGTGAGACATGGCTATGTGTATGTATGTGACACACCTGGACACAGACACACCTGCACAGATGTGTGTGAGACATGGCTATGTGTGTGTGTGTCAAACCCGCACAGACACACACACCTGCACACACGTGTAGAAACTGTAAAAATGCTTCCCGATGCTTGCGCACACACATGTATACACACAGGGCACACATCCATGCTTGCATGCACTTGTACCTGCACACACACACACGTGCACACACACCCCACACACACACGCACACCCCACCCTGTGCACACAGACACACGCAGACACACAAGCACACATGTGCACAGACCCACACTCCCCCCCATGCACCCATGTGCACACACGTGCAAATGCACACCCAGATCTTTCAGGAGTTGTTTCAGCACCAGCTGCTGCTCCAGTTTCCCCTCCCCAAGACAGGGTTTATGGGTGAAGCCAAACACGTGTGTACACATATGTGCAGCAACACACACGCACACACGTGCTTTATTCTTTCCTTTTGCCTGTTTCTTTCCCATTTCATTGCAGACTTGCAGCTGCAAAACCAAATCAAAACAGCCCACAGCCCGCTCTGGCAATGTGGTTGGCTGATGGCTGCCTCCAAAATCATACTCCCAGGCTGAATTCACAACCCCAAATCCCACCCCGCACTCCACTCCCCACCCTCCTCTCTAACCTTGCTCCGTCTTCTCCCCATTCCTCCCTCCCTCCATGTCTCCATCCTGCCATCAATCCATCCTTCCCTCCATCCCTTTACGCCACCATCCCTCCATCTTTCCATCTTACCCTATCTCTATCCCTCCATCCCATTATCCCTCTCCCTGTGTCCTTCCATCTCCCTCCATCCCCCTGTTCCTCCCTGCATCTTTCTCTTTATTCCCTACTGCCCATGAAGTCCATTAGCACCCAAATCACATCCCCCTCCTGGTCTAACGCCGTGCAGATGCCCCACACCCGAAGCTCTCAGGTCTTTATCAGCCTGGCTGCACTGCCAGCATTTCCACAGGGAGCAGAACTCCAATAAAAGCAGGAATCCCAGTGAAATCCACACACTCAATCACTGAATTGAAGCAAGGAAAAAACAATTCCCACCATCAGTGGCTGCAGCTGCCAGGAGTGCAGTGAAAAGCAGGATTATTCCTCTCAGGATTGTTCCTTTAGTACAACCCTTTGCCTCCCCTTATTGATTCTTGGGCCCTGGGGGTTTGGGTTTGTTGGGGTCTTTTTGCTAGTCCTTGCCTGGATTTGCTTAATTTCATTCTTACCTGTAGGCAAATTGTGGCAACTCATTTTATGGATGGGATTGGAGCCCTCACTGCCGGGGATGGATGGATCAAAGAGCTGCCTTTGGAAAGAGCAGCAACTAGACAGCAACTAGAGGTGCCTATACACAGGCATTGCTTTGTCTTCTGGGATTATATCAACCCTGCTATTACATGCAGTGCAATTAAAAGTGGAGATTATAATTAAAGATTAAGGAAGCTCCTTGGTATCGCCCGGGTTGGATATAGACCTTGGTCTGAGAGGTCTCGCACCAGTTTGTGGACTTTCCTGCAGGAAACATTTTTGAATTCAATCTGAAATGCTGTTTCAGGGTTTGCTGCACACAGAGCTATTAGAGAAATTAATTGTCCAGGAAGTTCTGTGGGAAGAAGGATGTGGAGCTGCTGGAATGAGTCCAGAGGAGGCCCTGGAGATGTTGCAGGACTGGAGCCCCTCTGCTCTGGAGCCAGGCTGGGAGAGCTGGGGGGATCACCTGGAGAAGGGAAGGCTCCAGGGAGACCCCAGAGCCCCTTCCAGTGCCTAAAGGGGCTCCAGGAGAGCTGGAGAGGGAGTGGGGACAAGGGATGGAGGGACAGGACATGGGTAATGGCTTCCCACTGCCAGAGGGCAGGGATAGGTGGGATATTGGGAAGGAATTGCTGGCTGTGAAGGTGGGCAGGCACTGGCACAGGTTGCCCAGAGAAGCTGTGGCTGCCCCTGGATCCCTGGGAGTGTCCAAGGCCAGGTTGGACAGAGCTTGGAGCAACCTGGGACAGTTGGCAGGGAGTTGGAACTAGATGAGGTTTAATGTCCCTTCCAAACCAAAGCATTCTCCATTTCTGTGATTCCGGGATATCAGTGTGCTCCCTGTGGGTACAAACCCATAGGAATCCATTGCAAGAGCTCCCTCTCTGGAGCCCAGCTGTGCATCCAGCAGTGCCATCCCACAGGAGTGTGCACAGCACCTTGCACCCCTTTGGGACTGGCACTGGTGTGTGCACAAAGGGCTTTGAGCCCTTTTTGGAGCATCCCTCACCTGCAGCCAGTCTGGGCTCCTCTCACAGGAAAACGCTCCGTCATGCACGATCCATCCTTCCCTTTTCTGGGGGAAAGGACATGGGCAAAGCTGCCTTGTGAGGTTTTGCAGCATCAGGAGGCTTGGCTGCTCTGCAGAGAGCAGGCAGACCTGGGTGGTGTTAGAAGCTGCAGAATGGGAAAAAAAATTGCTTAGTGTCTCCTGCAGTGGAATCTATGGTTATATATATATATACATATCTGGAAGCATGGCCGCTCATTCACTTTCAGGAATCAGCTATGGAAAAGCATCGTCAGGCAAAATCCATTAGCTCTAATCAGCGGAATTGATGTGCTGGCTCCAAACCTCTCTCAGAGAGGATGGGAGCTAAATAAATAAAAATGTCTCTGTTTCTAAATTACAGCCACCATGGCAGCAAGCAGGAATTGCTTTCTCCTTTTCCAACCTCTTCTGGGAAAGGCCATGTGATGCCACACGGTGGGACATTGGTCTGGGGGTGGCCAAGGGCACCACAGCATCAGACTGTGCCAGGATCCTGCCCAAATGGTGTGGCAAAGCTCAGGGGAAGGCCTTGCAGGAGTGGAGGGGGGGTTTATTTAGGGCAAACCCCCCGTGCAGTGGCAGCCCTGTCAGAGGCAGGCCCCTGGCTCCTGGGGAGTTACTGGGGCTGTAGGAACCCCACGTCTCCGTAGGAGCCTTTCTCCTGCATCACAGAGGGACCCTGGGCAGCAGCTCCATGGGCTGAAGGCAGGTGAGGTTCCAGCTCCAAAGGCAGACCCGGAGCACACCAGCAGCCCCCTCTGAGGGGTGTTCGCCTCCACCTTACCCAGGGAGAGGAAGGGAAGCTCCGTTCCCCCACATTTCTCTCCATCAGCACTGCTGCCTCTGTCCCTGCCATGGCAGGGCTGTCCCAGACACTCCCTCTGCTCTGCAGGAGATGTCCCTGCACCGTGATGCTTGTCTGAATGGCTTCTGTCCCCAGCATCAATCTCCAGGGACAGGAGAACATGGCAACACTGCAGGGGACAATTTAGAGAGGATTTTTAGTGGCCTCTCTCTTCTTAAATCATTTTATAATCACACACAACTTCTGGGAATGAGGTGCCGCCTGGGGTGTTCTTGTTTTCCTTGTCAACTTTGCTTATGATTCATGTATGTTGGGAGGGTGTTTCAAGGCCAAGTGGGACAGGAGCCAAAGCAAATCCATATCAGAGTGCTGCATAAAGGGAATAATTGAAATGCAGCAAAAGAAGAATTTGGCCAATAATTCAAGTGCTCTAAAGGACATGAAATTCTTTAGTGAAAACCACTGGCACAACAGAGCCAGATTTCAGAAGAAGTGATTTTATAACAGGTAGAAGGGGGAGTAAAATCCTGGCATGGTCAGGTCTCCATGTGCAGCCTGGGAATCTCCTGGGAATCTCCTGGGCACAGCCCATCGTGCTGACTTGCAAAGCCTGGTGCCTTGAAAAGCCTTCAGCTCTGACTCAGGGCTTATGGGTCCCTCCAAGCTCTGGGATGGCCATTGCTCCACCGAGTCGCAGGGGGCACTGATAAAGGGATTACAGGGGATGACTTATTGAGGGATTAAAGGAACTTAATGTTCCCAGACTAAATGCAAGGCATAGGAGATGGGATAAATGACTATAAATAACCAAGAAGGGAAAGCCAAGGGGAAGGCAGGCAGAGCCCATATGTGTGCGAGTGGCTGAGCGTGTCAGGAAATGAGCCTGACTGGGGCATCAGGATACAGGAGATGGAGATCAGGGCTCAGTGTCTGGGCATGTCAGCTACTGTTTAGCTAGTTCAGTCCTTCTGAGACACAGCTCTGCTCTGCCCTAAAACAGGAAAAGGAGGCTCAAGGGGGGACCTTCTCGCTCTCTGCAACTCCCTGGCAGGAGGGGGGAGCTGGGGATGGGTTGGGCTCTGCTCCCAGGAGGAGAAAATGGCCTCAAGTTCTGTCAGCGGAGGTTTGGATTGGAAATTAGGAAAAATTTCTTCCCCCAGAGGGTTGCCCAGCCCAGAGCAGAGCTGGAATCCCCAACCCTGGAGGGATTTAACAGCTGTGTGGATGTGGCACTTGGGGACACAGGTTAGTGGTGGCCTTGGCAGTGCTGGGGCAGCAGTTGGACTCATCTTAGAAGGCTTTTCCAACCTAAACAGTTTTGTGATTCCACGATTCTAAGTCACAAATTGTATTTTATCCACACTCAGCAATGAGATGCATCTCTCCTAGCTCCTGTCTGGAAACCTGTGATCCCTCTCTAATTCAAGTGGAATATTTCAAAGCCCTCCATTAGTAGGTATTTTTCTCTCCTGACTTAAGAAAGTAGAAAGACAAAAAGCAAATGACATAACCACAGCAGAGCAGGACATAAATATTTATTACCCAGCTGAGCCTTGCTTCACTCCATGGTCAGCCCTTCCAAGGAGCCGACTTGTTAATAATAAATTGGGAGCGTGGGGCTTTGCTTGTCATAATAAGGCACAAGCAAAGAGTTGAGTCTCTGCAATACAACTGCTCTGGGAACAAGAAATACAACGGCTCTAGGGCTTAGTCTGAAATTTCTGGGAGCAGAAAATGCTTCCTACATGTCTGGGTGTCCCCAAGGCACAGGTGTGACCCTTTTCACTAGCAGAAATCCACAATTGTGCCTTGGCATGGGTGGGCTCCAACAAGGACAAGGCTGCTGGATGGAAAACACCTTGAAACATCATCACTGAACCAGAGATGACCCTGCAAGGACTTTTCATAGAATCACAGAATTGCTAAGGTTGGAAAAGCCCTCTAAGACCATCGAGCCCAACCATTCCCAGCACTGCCAAGGCCACCACTGACCCCTGTCCCCAAGTGCCACATCCACATGGATTTTAAATCCCTCCAGGGCTGGGGATTCCACCCCTGCCCTGGGCAGCTGTGCCAGGGCTGGACAGCCCTTTTGGGGAAGGAATTTTTCCTAATAACCACGTTACCCACTCCTTGGTCCCACCGTCCACCTCACTGACGGTGAAGGGGTTGGACATCCCAGGAAGAGCAGGAGCCCTGGACCCACAGATCTCTGCAGGGCATTTGGGAAATCACCGATGGTTTCTTAGCAGGAAACATCCCGTCTCCAGGCAACAGCGCTGAAAGAGTTAAAAACCTCCTTTGCTTTCTCAAAGCAGGCAGGGTCCTGACATTTGCAGCAGAACACAAAGGATGGGGAGAGATTCGAGGGAAATCTAAACCAGTTTCAGCTCATTTAAAGAAACCGGTGTCTTTAGGAAAAGATCCCTTGGGATTTCACCAGAGCCCTGTTGTTCTAGTGGTTGGGGGAATTGGGGTCTGACAGATGTAAATCCCTCGTACCCCGATGTCTTCCTAGGGCCTGACAAAAGGGAGGGATTATTTTTTCGGCTAACATCTCTGATTTGCTTCTGCCAAAGGCTGGGTTTAGTTTTGTTCTGTAATTCTTGGCCGTGGTGACCTTGGGGATTTGAAATGCCCCTTAGACGAGTGAGTGACGCCTTTTGTGCCGGCGCTTTGGCAGTTCATCGGCTCATTGTTCAGCGCCGCCTGTTCACGGTATTATTCTGTATCCTGGTTACAAGGAGACCCTTGGTTTTCCCAGGCCTCTCACAAGATGATTTCTTTGTTTACCTGAGTGGCTTGCCAGTTCCCTGAGGATTTTTTGCTCCCAAATTTCTGTGTGTGTGTTTTTTATTTTTATTTTTTTCCATGCAGTAAATTGCAGCTGTTTGCACTGAGGCAGAGGCTCAGACACTGTGCACCTGCTTGGGGGTGGAAATGTAAAAGGGGGGAGAATTTCCTTTCTCTGCAGCCACATGAGTGTGTGGAAGGATGCACATGGACACTTGTCTGCCCCATCCATCCATCCATCCATCCATCCATCCATCCATCCATCCATCCATCCATCCATCCATCCATCCATCCATCCATCCCTCCA
>VWZG01006095.1:370348-381388 GCA_013396735.1 Grallaria varia | reverse complement strand
CCACCCACCCACGCATCCATCCTTCCATCCGTGTCCTGCCAGAGGCACAGCGTTGCCCATGTACTCTGTGCTCAGCAGTGAAACCCTTCTGTCCTCTCCCCACCTCCTCGGCTGAGACTGAAACCCACCCACACCACATCACTTGCAAATAGAAGTGACCTGCCGTTCTTGTCCCTTCTGCTGGTCCCCTTGTGCTGTGCAAAACCCGGGAGATCCCGGGGTGAACAGGGTGAACAGTGGGGTTTGTGGGGGCAGAGGGAAAACAAAGCCCGGCTCACAGGCGCGGGTGCCTCGTCCTCTCTGCCAGCATCAAATACCCCAAAATTTGGAAGAGACGGGAAACTCGAAGGCAAGGCTGGCTCCTGAGTGGAGTTTGCTTCCCGTTTGGGTGGCCGGAGGGTGAGATCATCACGGCCTAAGAGCGCGGTGAGTCACTTGGGTGTAAAGCTGGTGACACTTCCCGGCAGGGTCCGTCCCCTCGGTCCCCTCGGAGGGTGCTGGGGACAGCCGCGGCCGCCACTGTACATTGCACAATGCCCCGTACAGTAACCCTGGGCAAACAGCGACGGGCGACTTTGCACTTTGCATCCTCCCCTGGCCTCCTCCCGCTGCGTGCAGAGCCAAGATGAAGGTGGAGTTCGCGCCGCGCTCCGTCCCGCTGCAGAGGAGGCTCCAGACGGCCGCCGTGGTCCAGTGGGTCTTCAGCTTCCTGGGGCTGGGTAAGGCACGTCTCCTTTTCCTTCTCTGAGAAGCCAGAGAAGCTTTCTGTAGAATCTCAGAATGGTTTGGGTTGGAAGGGATGTGAAAGATCCTCCAGTGCCACCCCCTGCCATGGGCAGGGACACCTTCCACCAGCCCAGGTTGCTCCAAGCCCTGTCCAACTTGGCCTTGGACAATTCCAGGGATCCAGGGGCAGCCGCAGCTTCCCTGGGCAACCCGTGCCAGTATTTTTGGTTTCTTCTCACCACCCGATCAGTGCCCGGTGGCACCAGGGACGTGCCTGGCTGCCTGGCTGTGCCTGGGAATACCTCAAGGTCTTACGGAGCACCCAAACCTGAGTGGGGTTTCAGCTCTCCCTGCTCTTTAGCATGAGTGTTTCCCCGTCCAAAGTGCTGCCCTGCTCGGTGTCAGGCGTGGGGAACAGCATTCCTGTGCTCGAGGAGTGGCACCACGGGAAGGGCAGTGGGGACTCTGCTCTGCAGCCCTGGGAAAGGCACTTCCCTTCATACAGACCCCCCTGCACTTCCCTGAAGGACATTCCTTCAAGACAACCCAGGCAGGTTCAGGGAAGAGACACCCAAGCAAACAGACCCAGGCAAGCCGGGTACTCTGTGGAGGGCATCAGGTACTCCTGGAAACCAGACCGTGCAGTTTGGGATGGGATGAACCAGGAAACAAAGAGATGGGGAACCCAGAGGCAGGTTATCCCAGAGTGCAACCTCTGGGGGCATTTACAGCCCTTGGAAGCCAAGCTGGAAGGAGACATCCCAGAGTTTCCTATTGTTAGGGAAATAAAAAGATGGGAGTGTCAAAGGCAGGTTATCAGGGAGTGCAACCTCTGGGGGCATTTACAGCCCTCAGGAGCCAAGCTGGAAGGCACATCCCAGAGTTTCCCACTGTTATGCCAATTATGAATTTTGGATGGGATCTGTGTAAAGCCCCTTGTCACTGTGGCAGGGCAGGTGTTGGCCAGCCCTAACACACAGCAAATCCTTGTGTGTACCTGTGTCCTGGCACACAAACACCTCCCAAACTACACCTGCAGAGAGAAAGCACAGCCTGTGCTCCAGAGCCCCACACAGGTCCTGGGAGGGCTCCTTCCAAAATCTGCTACAGCCCTGGGGCCCAGTGGCCACCTCTGCACCAGTGTCTGATGGACTGGAGGACTGGACCATGCTGGTCCAGGCAGTGTTGCTCTTTGCATGCTCCTCCAAACTGCGTGTTGGACCAGTCTGGGCAATTCCAGAGGCCAGGGACCATTGCTGGTCCAAGGATGGATGAAGTTTTTTTTTTTTTTTTTTTTTTGGTAGAGAAGTGCCAAATGGCCCCATGGAAACAAACCCAGTGCAAGCTCAGCACACCAAACTCAGCCTTTAAACCCTTTGAGTTGTCTCAAAGGGCACAGGATGCCAGGGTGGTCAGCGATTCCTTGGCACCTGAGCTTAGTCCATGGCCTGGGGCAGCCTGGCCAGGCTTGGCTGTGCCCAGGGGGCAGCATCTGTGCAGGTGGGCACTGCCAGGGACTCCAGGCTGGCACTGGGAACATCAGCAATGTCCATCTGCAAAGTGTTCCTGGCCAGGCTGGAGGGGACTCTGAGCAGCCTGGTCTAGTGGAAGGTGTCCCTGCCCACGGCGTTGGGCAGGAAGGGGCTCCTTTCCCACAGGGCACCAAATGGTTGTAAAGGGACACAACAAAAACTAATCTGGAATGAAGGTCACTGTGTGAAAATTCTGCTCTGCAAAAAAAGAAAAAGTGTTGAATTGCAAATGAATCAAGGGAGAAATTAATAATTATATAATTGCAATATAAAACCTCTCTTAGATGATAAGTGTGTGGATTTGGACCAGAAGAACTCCTTCATTTCGCAGAATGTACTTTGAGCTTTGCACAGTATGATAAAGAGAGAATGAGGTGCTGCAGTTTTGCAGCAGACCTGATGACCTGGCTCCCAGGTGCAGGGAAATTGCACCCTCTGTGTTGTGTTTCCCTGTCATGTGGACCCTGGAGCTGCAGTTCATGCTCTGGGCAATTCTCCTCAAGGGCTGCAAGGTCTGTGTCTGTGGTATCTGAAGAACTGTGAGCAGTGGGTTAAGGGAGGGGATTCCCCCCTCTGCTCTGCTCTCATCAGACCCTATTTGAGCAGGACCAGAGGAGACCACAGACATGCTCCAAGGGCTGGAACCCCCCTGCTTTTCCACACAAAGCTCTGGGGGACTTATCACAAAAAAACCCTGACTACAAACCAGAACTACTTATTTATCTTTAAGTAAAAGCAAACAGGAGGTACAGGAAGGTCTTAAGGAGAGCATCCCATTCCATGTCTCTGACAAGCCTTAGCTGAGATGAGCGGGAGGGAACAGGTGCCTGGCAGCTTCCAAAAATGAAAATCCAGGTCTCAGAGGATGAGGGTGTGGATGCTCAGCTGAAGCTGAAGCTGAGTAGAGCATCTCCACCCTCACGTCCTTCAGTCCTGGTGCTGGATCTGTGCTGGAGACCCAGAGAAGAACCAAGTCCATAACACATGATGTGACCCATGAGCTGGGGAAGGCAAAGGACTTGGACAAATGGGTGTTTTGGTTTTTATTTTAGCTCAGTCTTCCCCTTCCCAAGCAGTATCAGGGCTTCCACAGGGACAGATGGAGAGGACACAGCTCTTCCCTGGCACATTTTAGGGCATCTGCTTTACCAGGTGGCAGCTTTGTGGCCATCACCATTTCCCAGTCTCTGCAGAGAGACAGTGCTGGGCTTGGGTGGGATTTCATGTACCAAGTGACGCTTCTTTGCACACAGACTTTTCTTCTCCTGTTCCCATCCCAAAACACAGGGTATGAGGGGGTGGGAGGTAGAGGTCAACGCTGAGCACTGACTGGAAGCAGCTCAGAAAAGTCTTTAACAACTTGGGAGAGTCCCGAGTCATTAATGTCTTGGAGAATGAAATAGAGCATTCTTATAAAATACGTGATGACACCGAGTTGAAAGGACTGAAAATCCTCTGGAGGCCAAGATTAAAGTCAAGAGAGAACCTGAGAAGTGGAGGAAAGGGTCCAAAATCAATAAGAAGAAACTCAATAAAGAGCAAAATCTTAAATGCGGGTGTAAATCAAGGGCACAATTAAAATGGGGAATCATTAGATGAGGATAAAGTTATTTGGAACTGTACAGACAGGACATAGCCCTGTTTGCTGCTGCTGCAAAATGTCAGCTGTCACCAGGGGGTATTAACAGGAATTTTGGGGTAAAACAAGGCCATTATCATTGCAGAGATCAGTCTGATTCCAGAGAAGAGACAGACAGCAAAGGGATAGAGAGCTGATCCATGAGGACCCTCTGGATGCAGTGAGGCCCATCAGCCTTTTGAGAAGAGGGGGACATGGTGGCCTTTGGAGAACTTGGTGGTTGCTGTGAGGGTGGTGCTTGGTTCCTCTTCACAGTGATGGGGCAGATGGACAAGCAACCACCTCTGCCTCAGAGGTGCCTTCACACTGCTAAAAGAATTCAGCAGGAAGCCCAGTGGCAGCTTGGGCTCCATCCCAGGGCAAAAGAGCCTCTCCCAGTGAACCATTCCTCTCCCAGTGAACCGTTCCTCTCCCAGTGAACCATTCCTCTCCCAATGGATCATTCCTGTCCCAGTGAACCATTCCCCTGCCAGTGAACCATTCCTCTCCCAGTGAGCCATTCCTCTCCTGGTTAACCATTCCTGTCCCAGTGAACCATTCCTGTCCCAGTGAGCCATTCCTGTCCCAGTGAGCTATTCCTGTCCCAGTGAACCATTCCTCTCCTGGTGAACCATTCCTGTCCCAGTGAACCATTCCTTTCCCAGTGAGCCATTCCTCTCCCAATGGATCATTCCTCTCCTGGTGAACCATTCCTTTCCCAGTGAACCATTCCAGTGAGCCATTCCTCTCCCAATGAACCATTCCTCTCCTGGTGAACCATTCCCCTCCCAGTGAACCATTCCTCTCCCAATGGATCATTCCTCTCCCAGTGAGCCATTCCCCTCCCAGTGAACCATTCCTCTCCCAGTGAACCATTCCTCTCCCAATGGATCATTCCTCTCCCAGTGAGCCATTCCTCTCCCAATGAACCATTCCTCTCCCAATGAGCCATTCCTCTCCCAGTGAGCCATTCCTCTCCCAGTGAGCCATTCCTCTCCCAATGAGCCATTCCTCTCCCAATGAACCATTCCCCTCCCAGTGAGCCATTCCCCTCCCAAAGGCTCCTGACCCAGCTGGCTCCTCTTTCAGCACAGTGCTGCACAGCCGCCTTCATCGCGCTGCTCTTCACGCGGTTCTGGCTGCTCAGTGCCCTCTACGCCGTGTGGTGGGTCATCGACAGGGACACCCCCAGCAGGGGAGGCCGGCGGATCCAGTTCCTGCGGAAATGCGTCGTCTGGAGGCACATGAGGGACTATTTCCCCATCACAGTGAGTGCCACCCATCCCAGGGGCTCCTCCAGCTCTGCCCCCCGAGCCTGGACACAGCCTGGGTACAGCGCCCGTGGCTTGGGGTGCTGGCAGGCTGGTGTTGAAGGAGGGTCTTCCCAGCTCCCACATCCCTGGAAGACCACCATTGTAGAGCACCAGTTCCACAACCTCACCCTTCAACCCTCTGCTTTTTTTGCACCTATTTAACCTCGCTGCAGTTGGGGAACACCCCCACCCCCCCTTCCCTGTTTCCCATGTCTGTACTGCGACATCCCTTACCCAGTGGGTACAGGGCCAGGTTTTGACCAAACCCCACGAGGTCCTGGTGCCCTGCCATGTCAGCATCCCCTCCTGCTGGGGAAGGGGCTGGGTGGGGAAGGCTGGGTGTGCCCTGGGCAGCCTCACAGAGCTGCTGTTCTTTCGAGGGGACTCCTGTGGCATTGCCTGATTTTACTGTCACGCCTGTGGCTGGCTTTGCCCTTACTCTGTAAGTGGTATCCCCTTGGCTACATGGATGCATGGAGCAGCACCAAGCCCTGCCTCAGAGCTGGCACAGACCTGAGCAATGCAGCAGAATTGCTCCAAGGTCCCTTCCAACCCAAACCATTCACGGATTCTATGATACATGAGACTGCAATAATTATATGTAATATGTGTTCTGTACACTGTTTGTGGCCACAACCCACCACTAGTGTAGGGTCGTACCAACCTCTTTGCTAAAGTTTAGCTGCCAGCTCAGCCCAGCGGTGGCCCTTCTCCTGTCCCTTTGCAAGGACACGGAGCGCCCTCCGGGATGCCACGATGCGATCTGTCTTTGGCGGAGGACCAGTAAGACCAGTAGAGGGAGCACGGGACTGGGTTTGTCGCTGGGTGAAAGCAGAGAGGGGTCGCTGGAGCTTTTCTTCTCACTGGCGTGGGAGAAAACAGAGAGGGGTCCACAGAAGGACAGCACAAAACAAACGAAAATATAATAAAAGGAACATTATAACCAGGGAACCACATAATGGTATTTCTCCAAAATGTTTTCGCAGTCAGAGAATCTTGAAATCATAAAATGGTTTGGGTTGGAAGGGACCTTAAAGAGCATCCGTCTGCCATCGCCCTGCCATGGACAGGGACACCTCCCACTATCCCAGGCTGCGCCAGCCTGGCCTGGGACACTCCCAGGGATCCAGAGGCAGCCACAGCTGCTCTGCCCTCCCTGTGCCAGGGCCTGCCCACCCTCCCAGCCAGCAATTCCTTCCCAATATCCCATCTAACTCTGTGCTTTGTCCATGTAAATCCATTCCCTGTGTCCTGTCCCTCCATCCCTTGTCCCCAGTCCCTCTCCAGCTCTCCCGGAGCCCCTTTAGGCTCTGGCAGGGGCTCTCAGGTGTCCCTGGCCCCTTCCCTTCCCCAGGCTGGACCCCCTCCCTTCCCAAAGCCCCCCTCCCCGCGCAGGGGCAGGGGCTGGGGGGTTTGGGGGCGCAGCCCGGGCTGGCCCCGGCGCGCTGGGCTCTGTCAGTGCGCACGCTGCGTTCGCTCAGCCCCGGCGAATGAGCCCTTCGGGGAAGATTAAAGGCAGCTCCTAATGCTGCCCGATCCCAGCGGCGAGCTTGGCGTGGCCGGGCACCGGCGTTTGGAGGCAGCAGGAGCCGCCCGCTGCTTTATTTTGGGAAGCAGCTTTAATGCCTGCCGGCAGGGATGCTCGGGCAGGGACGCTGCGCAGGGAGCTGCCCACTGCTCTGGACACCAGTGGGCAGTGGGCAGAGCTGTGCCCTGTGCCGGGAGCACCCTTTGCCCACCCCACCCGGGCACAGGCGCCTCAGTAAATTCTTCACTGAAAGGGCTGTCCAGCCCTGGCACAGCTGCCCAGGGCAGTGCTGGAGTCCCCATCCCTGGGGGCATCAAACAGGTGTGTGGATGTGGCACTAGGGGACAGGGTCAGTGGTGGCACTTGGGGACAGGGTCAGTGGTGGCCTTGGCAGTGCTGGGGAATGGTTGGACTCGATGACCTTAGAAGGCTTTTCCACACGAAATTATTATAATTTGTTAGGAAGGCCACGATCACATCCCATCTGGGATCCAGCAGAGTTCATAACAGCTTTGAGAAGGGATCTTTGCTGCTGTTGGCAGCCAGGACAGCAGCCAGGACAGCAGCCAGGACAGCAGCCAGGACAGCAGCCAGCACCCCGACCATGGCACAGGGGTGTCAGCAAACCCCCCACTCAGTCTGGAGGGCACAGCCCTGGGCTGCTGCAGCTCAATTGCCTTCAGACACCAGCCTGACCTTCCCCAGACACCTCCAAGAGGGGAAACTGCTCTTGTCTATCCAGGAGAACCTTGGGGCAAGTATTTGTCTCATTTAGGGGCTTACACACGTGAGACTGGCTTGGCTGGGCACTGAAGTCCTTTGGCAATAATTAAATGTCCAATTCAGCCACAGAGAGCAGAGCACCAAGGCCAGCCAGAGGGTGTGGAAATGACAACCCACCCGAGCAGGAGGAGGAGAATCCCACCCCTTGGCACCCCAGCCCCAGCTCTGCAAGGCCCTCGGGGCTGGGCAGCAGGAGAGGGGCTGTGCAGAGTCAGGGATTAACTTCCCTGGAAGTTTGTAGGAGGGACTGACCTCTGGCAGGTGGAGAGGGAAGGAGGGAATGGACAGTAGGAATGATCCAGAAGGGAGGATGGAGTGTCTACAGAGTTTCCAGAAGGAGGAGGGTGGTTCAGAGTCCAGGGGCATGACCTGTTGTGTAAGAGAGTTTGCTCAAGTCTCTTCTGTGCTGCAGATTTCCTTCTCAGTCCTGCACAGGCTCCCTGGTGTCTCTGTGAGTCCTGCCCAGGTCATCCAGCTGTGAGCAGACACTGACAAAACGGGGACCTTCTTTCCCCAGGGCAACCCAGACCCTGAAATGCAGCCCTTTCCAACACACCGAGCATCCTCCATCCCTGCTTAAAAATCACCTGGAGACAAAAGGCTGTTTGGAAGCCGAGTGTGACTGCAGGAGATGTTGACGCAAGCTGAGATCACTCAAAAATAGAGCAAATGGTGACAGAGCCACCTGCCCTCTGCTGCCTGCAGAGCCCTGCCCAGCCCTGCCGAGCCCCGTGCCCGGGGAGCACGGGACCTTTGTTTGCCCATCCCCTCATTAGGAGCAGGCGCTTCAGTGGGCACATGTGAAGAGTCAACAGTGCTTTTGGATGGCTGGGAAATGAGCCGTGCTGGCAGGGAGGGACATGCACCCTGCGCCTGACCTGCAGCCCTGGCCGCTGCCAGGACGGCACACACACTGTGAGCTACGCCCTCGGAAATGCACAGGGTTTGGTGCACGAGTGCCTTTGGAAATCTGTGGTGGCCCTGTGACCACAGAACCATGGAATTTCTCAGGGAAAGCCCTCTAGGACCATCCAGCTGTCCCCCCAGCACTGCCACGGTCACCGCTGAACCACGTCCCCACGTGCCACATCTGCATGGTGTTGGAGCACTTCCAGGGATGGTGGTTCCACCACTCTTTAACTTTTTTCCCATATTAAAAAATGTATTGGAGGACGTTTTGTGCAAAGTCAGTTCCCAACAGCATCTAGACCAGCTCAAGGCAACATGAGGGATGGGGCCTTTGGGAAAGGGATTTGGGGCTGATGGGTGGGAGGAGATGGAAATACAGGCAACGAAATACAGCTCAGTGGAAACAGGTGGAGCTGTCCCAGGCGGCCCTTTCCAGCAGAAGGCATGGTGGGTGCCAGGACATCCTCTCCAGGAATGCCTTCCCTGCTCAAATGCTCTGCCCCCAGAGGTGACAGCACTAACCCGCAGCCCTTCTTGGCTTCATCCCCATGTCCAGCTGGTGAAGACGGCAGAGCTGGACCCCCGGCAGAACTACCTGCTGGGCTTCCACCCCCACGGGGTCCTGGCAGCAGGAGCCTTTCTCAATTTCTGCACGGAGGCATCGGGCTTCTCCACGCTCTTCCCGGGCATCACCCCACACCTGATGATGCTGACCCTGTGGTTCCGCATCCCGTTCCTCAGGGACTACCTGATGAGTGGAGGTGAGGAGCACGGGTGGGATGGGCGGGTGCCTTTTTGAGGGACACAGGCTGAAGACACCAGGGTAAAAGGAGTCAGGGGTTGTTCTTCCCCCATCTGTGGCCAAGTGGACCCCATGCATAGACACAACTACTGCAGGTGGCACCCCAAAAACTTTCTGAAGTTAAAAGTTGCCCTCTTAGTTGTTATCACTGTAGTTCAACTTCCCAATGGTCTCTGTGCCCAGGGCATCACCGTGCCAGGTGCTGTGTAATAGCAAAATACAGAGCAAAGCATGAGCAGAAACACTGAGAGCAGCAGGGCTGGGTGGGCCTGTATTTCTTTCTTTCCATAAAAACAATATTCAGGCTTGAAATTGTGGTTGTCACTGAAAGAAGGAGAAAAAAACCTCTTCTCTGATGCATCTTCTGCTTGCAGGGAGGCAGCACCCAGGGTGAGAGGATGAAAATAGCAGCTCATGCTGCTGCAAAATGACATGGCAGGAGAGGAAGTAGCAAAAAGGAATAGGAAATGGAATAGGCAAAAATGAAACGGAGAGAGGAGAAAGGGAGTTTTGAGAGATTTTTGGAGGCTGGCAGGATGACCTCCACACCTCAGCAGTGGCCCTTCTCCCTTGCCAATGTGGGCAAATTCAACACATTAAACAAGGGCATCCAGTTCCATCTGATGGACCCCAGGGCATCCATCACCTTGTTTTCGACAGAAACTCTGGCTCCTGCAGCTGAAAAATATTTACATGGATGGTGAGGAATCAAAACAGTGAGATATATGAGAGTCCTGGCCCAGGCAAAGGAGGGTTTAATCACTGTAATGTGGGAGGTGGGTGCATAGCTCATTTTCAGGTAGATTAAATCCTTTTCAGTTTGCAGATTATTTCAGCCCCTGCAACAAGGATTTTATAATTTTTTTTTTTACAATCCAAACAATGTTTCTTTGTCACTTCTGAATTAAAGATTTCTAACTTTTGCAAGTAAACAACATCAAGGGACCAAATCCTGCATTGCATTCCACTTTAAATTAGCAGCATCCACTGAAACTCATGTTTTGACCTAAAGCAAATGTTTCCCTGCCTTCAGAATGGTTCAAGATTGGATATGGTTTCACTTGCCAACGAACTGAAGCAGATCTTCCCTGGGGCTGAAGCACAGCTAGTTCTCAGTTTAATTTTTCCCCTGTTTTTTTCCCCTCATTTCTCACTCTGAGCCAGACAGCAAAGGGATAATTGCGTGTTCACCCAGCAGAGCTGTGCACGATCCAGCGCCTTTCAGGGGAGCGGAGGGTGCCAAAGAGCAGGAAAACTCTGCACATGAAGAGTCTGGCACCCCTCCAGAGCCGGGCAATGGGGAACCCCCCGAGCCCCCGGCAGGTGGGCTGGACAGATGCTCCTTATGGCCTCCTCTGTGTCCCCCAGGCCTGGTCCCCTCTGACAAGGAGAGCGCGTCCCACGTGCTGCGGAGGTCGGAGGGGGGCAACCTGCTGGCCATCATCGTGGGAGGGGCGCAGGAGGCGCTGGACGCCCGCCCGGGGTCCTGCACGTTGCTGCTGAGGAACAGGAAGGGCTTCGTGCGCCTCGCCATCCAGCACGGGTGAGGGGCAGCAAGGGGGGCTCTGCCCAGGGGCACCCCACCTTTGGGAGAGGGGCAGCAATGGGGGCTCTGCCCGTGGGCACCCCACCTTTGGGAGAGGGGCAGGGCTGGGGCTCTGCCCATGGGCACCCCACCTTTGGGAGAGGGGCAGCAATGGGGGCTCTGCCCAGGGGCACCCCACCTTTGGGAGAGGGGATCGGGGGCTCTGCCCAGGGGCACCCCAACTTTGGGAAAAGGGCATCACCGGGGGCTCTGCCCAGGGGCACCCCACCTTTGGGAGAGGGGC
>VWZG01006095.1:357828-369770 GCA_013396735.1 Grallaria varia | reverse complement strand
GAGATTGGACGTGGCACTGAGTGCCATGATCCAGTAAACTGACTGGAGTTGGACCAAGGGTTGGACTTGATGATCTCTGAGGTCTTTTCTGACCCAACCAATTCTATGATTCTATGATTCTAATCTACCCCCACGTGGGCTGCCCTCCCACAGCACCCCACTGGTCCCTGCCTTCTCCTTTGGGGAGAACGACCTCTTCGACCAGGTGAGGAACCCCAAGGGCTCCTGGCTGAGGTGGGTCCAGCACCGGCTGCAGCAGGTCATGGGCATCTCCCTGCCCCTGTTCCACGCACGAGGCATCTTCCAGTACAGCTTCGGGGTCATTCCCTACCGGCGCCCCATCTGCACCGTGGGTGAGTCCCTGCACAGAGCCCTGGCACGCTCAGGTGGGCCACACTGGGGCCATGCCTGTGGGACACCAGATCTCCAGGGAATCTTTGGGAATCTTTGAGAAGGTTTTGCCCCGTTTCAACAGCCCCACTCTTGGCCCACCAGTGCAGCTGATGCTCTGGGAATTAATCCAGTCAAAGCCACCGTTTGGAAAGGCTGGAGCTCACCCCACTGATTCAGTTTGACAGCCAGCAATTACTTCTAATTGTATTATGGCCTGTTTGGACTGTCACAATGGCTTTATGAGCTGTGCAGTATCACCAGGGCTCTTCATTAGTTGGGTGAGGGATCGTGTCACACGATGTTGAAACCCTCAGTTACTTGACAAACACAATTTGAGTAAGAGACCAGGGCAAGAGAGGAACCTCATGGACTCCCCTGTCCCTTGCAGTCACCTGGTCCTGCTCCTGCTGGCTCTGGGAGTTGGGAAGCTGCTTATTCTAGTGCTAGGGATCAAAATAATTAGTTTTACCTTGGATAAATCATGATTTTCTAAAGATAAGTGGGCACTTGGTTCCTGCTAAAAACCAGCTGTGTCTCACAAAAACTTTAATCAGAGTGAAGTGGAAGCAATTCAAACTGCAGTGTGTTCAGACAGCCTGCCACTGGCTCCTCTTAATGCCTGTGCTTCTTTTCCAGTTGGGAAGCCAATTCCAGTGCAGAAGAAGCACAAACCCTCCGAGCAAGAAGTGAATCAAGTCCACGAGAAATACCTAAACGAGTTGTCCAAGCTTTTCGAGGAGCACAAAGCTAAATATAATGTCCCCAAAGACAGCCACCTGGAGTTTATATAGAGAGCCTCCAGCCAGGTGAAACCATGGAGATGGAGCTCCGAGTTTCCCCCTGCTCTGGAACTATTTCACAGCCTCAACACAGTCACAGTTAACATATGGTCCATACAGTGCACGGAGGAGGACTTGGTTTTCCCAGCATCTCTGTGGGTGTAGAGCCAGATTTTGCATTTCTTCTCCTTGTAGGACACACAGAAGATATAAAGCAGGAGAAGGAAAAAAAATAAATCCTATCTGTGGACAGCACTACTGTAACTCCCCAGCACACTCCCACTCTGGCTTGGATGGCAGTTTTTCCAGATATTTCCAGGCAGATCTCAATTACTGAAAATTTCCTTTGCATTATTTTCATCCCAAAATGGGGATGTGGATCCATAATTTCCACGGAATGGGTGTGTTTTTTTTAAAAAATATAATTCACCTAGATCAACAAACAAACCCTGGTCTGCTGGGTGCTCTTCGTGCCTGCAGTTGCTCTGGGCTCTGTTCTCACCACCTGAGGCACAGTTTGTCAGAAAGCTCACATTCCCAGAAGGAAAGGCTCTGGAAGTGTGGGCTCATCCAGCAGAGTCCTGGCCCCTGCGGTGTCCCCGAGGGTCTGTCCCCCTGGCTGTGCCAAGGTCCCCGTGCCCTTTGTTGGGCAAAGGGTGGGCAGCCCACAGCCTTCTGGCTCTGGCCCCCCAAAGCTCAATCTGCAGCTGGCACTGCAGATTATTTAGCAGTTACATGAGAAATATAAATTAGAATTCAATTTATAAAGGCTAAGGGCTCATCCAGAGGGTTCACCATCCCTGGGCTCCAGCAGTCCTGCTTCTAACCTGTGTAACTGACCCCCAGAGAGCCCTGCAAGGGAGCACCAGCTATTGCAGGTGGTCACTGTGCATTTTGTTCTACAAATGAGACCATTTCCTAAGGAGAGAGGGGCACAGCCAGGACATGAGGGGAGGGAGAAGTGATTTGGGGCAGGAAATATCCCCAGGGGTTTGGGAGAGCCACATTTGGCAGCGGATTGAGGCTTTAAATAATTGGTGTTTTTTGATATCCAGAACTTGATTAAACTCTGCAGTGGATGGGACTTTGCAGTGTGGACGTTTTGGGTGGCAGCAAGGCACCTGCCCAGCTCAGCTTTGCATCGCCCCTGCACAGCCCTGGCACCTTCACCACCTTCTCTCTCTCAGTCCCTTCATTGCCATTTCTCTTCTCCATATCCCATTCCCCACCTGTGAGGAGCCACCAAAAATCCTGCAGCCCACCTGAACTCCGTTTTCCTTCCTGAAACTGCAACAACTGCATTTTGGAACAAGTTTTCCTTGTTCCAATAATGAAACCTCTGTCTCAACTGACAATATGGGGCCATCACTGGGTTTTGTTTCCTTATTCCTTTCCTGCCTTCCTGATCAAGTTAAGAATCCATCAGATTCTTAACCTGAATGACGTGCTGCAAATTATTCCTATTCCCAGAAAACAAGCAGCAACAAGAAAGAATTTGGTGCAGCCCTTATCAGCATTTCCAAACACTCCTGTAACCCCACACTTAATCCAGTCGAATAAAGCAGGTCACCTGCTATGATTTCTTCCTCGCTTTCTATTAATAGATTCTTTATATTATCCTTAATTAAGGACAGAGGTTCCTGAATAGGAGGAAAATTTATGCACCTGAAAAATAAAAGTATTTCTCTCCCACCCTTTTGTTTTGGGGTTCCCCACCATCCAAGCTGTACCCTGGCTCCAGGTTCTTTTCCCTGTCCTTTCTCCTGCCCTCCCTGGTCATCCCCCCACAGATGGGTCGTGCTGACTGGTGAGGACATCCTGAGTGAGAGGAGAGGCAGAAAAGGACTGGTCAGGACAATATCCCAGGTGGAATGGGGAGGAAGTGCTGGAGCTGCCTGCGGGGTGATGGGGTGGGCAGGGAGAGGAAAGACCCCATGGCAAGGGAAGACCACGGTGCTGGAGAAGGGGGGTCAGAGAGGGGTGTTGGCCATACATAACTGGCTCCACTCAAGGCGAGTTTAATCCACAGCCTGGAACATGTCCTTGGTCCTCAGGGACCTATACAGCCCAGGAGAGAGAGGGCAGTGCCTGGCCTTGTGTTAAATAGAACATAAGAACAATAATTCACTGGTGTCCTTGCAGCTGGGACTGGTTTTTGGGGGCTCAGCATGATGAGGGGTCTCATCCCAGGAGACCAGAGCTGTCTCAAGAGTGAAGCGCTGGCAGTCCAGAGGCTTTGGTGCTATTTCAGCCTCCTCGGAGCTGTCTGGGGATTAAAACTCCTCCAGTGCTACACACGGATGCAGGAGAAGCCTCAGGAGGAGAGAAGTGCCCAGCCCAGCCAGTCAAACCAAACAGCACTCGGGGTTGGACTCTGCAGCGGGGAACCAGCTCAGTGGAGACACAAAGGACCGACTGAGGGTCCCCCAAGCTGCCCCCTGGAAACAAGGACCATTCACAGCCCAACAACACCACGTGTCTCCCCCAACCTGTCCCCTCCCTGCTCCTGCGCCTGCATTTGATTGGAGAAACAAGGCCAAGGAGAGAGAGAAATTCAGCTTCCTCTCTTGCAGAAACTTCAAATTTCACCCTCTTTGGGACTTCTGTGGAGATTCCAAATTGGAAAAGAAGGTAGAGAATAAAAGTGTGGTGACGTGGTGTTCCCCTCCTGCCTGTGCCCTCCTCCCACCTCCTCCCTCCGGGTCTCTCCTGCATTTCTGCTGGGAGAGGCTCTAATCTGGATTTGCCTTACTTAGCAGGTTCAGATCAGCAGGCTCCAAAAAAAACCCCTGACGACTGATGAATACAAAATATGGACCAATTCTCCAAGAGGAGGAAAGCCAAGCAAAAAAAAATGCTTTTTTTCCTTTCTGTAGCTCCGGTCCCACAAAGTTGTTTTACTGGCCTAGGAATGGGGTTAGAAGGTTGTTGTTGCAGCAAAAAACTAGAAAAACGTGTGGTTTTCTGCTCAGGGCAAGATTTGCTGCTTTTAGTTCAATGAAGTCCTAAAATGAGGTATGTTAAACATCCCTGCCTCACGCCACAGAGCTTTTTCCCTTTCAAGAAAGGAAACAAAACTGCAAGTGCATCCGAAACGCATCACTTTGCATTAAAAAAAAAATAAATCAATAAACACATTTAAAAATACAGGTCTCCCCACGAATATTGACTTCTTTTTTTTGGGGGGTGGGGGGTGTAGTTCTGTCTGGTTTGTAGCCAGGGAGCTGCTCTTCTGCTTCCCCCATCACCTGAGCTCACCTCTCGACACAGCCTTTCTGGGAGGAAGATGCTCTGAAACCCACACACAGAAAGAACAGTGGGAAGGATCTGAAACCACTTGGGTTTACGAAATGCTTGCAGAAAACCATGAATGCACAGAATATCACAGACTCATAGGAAACAGTGAGAAAAATAATGCAAAGAAAAAGACTCGTGCCTAATTCTTGGTGAAGGAGGTTTTCTGATCCCCTGCGACTCGAGGGGAGCAGGTGCCAGCAGGCAGTGCTTTTGTCTGCCCCACCGCCAGCAAGGGCAGAACTCGCCCCTCATCTCAAACAAAAGCTTCGTGGACAGGGGTGTGTGGGGATGCTGAGGAGTTCCTCTGTACCTGAGGATGCTGAGACCTGTGGATGCTGAAGGGTTCCCTCCACCTGAGGATGCTGAAGAGTTCCCTCCACCTGAGGATGCTGAGGAGCTTCCCTGTACCTCTGGACTCCGAGGAGTTCCCTCCACCTGTGGATGCTGAAGAGTTCCCTCCACCTGTGGATGCTGAGGAGTTCCCTCCACCTGTGGATGCTGAGACCTGTGGATGCTGAGGAGTTCCCTCCACCTGAGGATGCTGAGGAGTTCCCTGCACCTGTGGACACCAAGGAGTTCCCCTCCACCTGTGGGTGCTGAGGAGTTCCCCTCCAACTCCGGATGCTGAGGAGTTCCCTGCACCTGTGGACACCGAGGAGTTCCCTCCACCTGTGGAGGAGTTCCCTTCATCTGTGGACACCGAGGAGCTCCCTCCACCTGAGGATGCTGAGGAGCTCCCTCCATCTGAGGATGCTGAGGAGGTCCCCTCCAGCTCCGGATGCTGNGCTGAGGAGTTCCCCTCCAGCTCCGGATGCTGAGGAGTTCCCTGCACCTGTGGACACCGAGGAGTTCCCCTCCACCTGTGGATGCTGAGACCTGTGGATGCTGAGGAGTTCCCTCCACCTGAGGATGCTGAGGAGTTCCCCTCCAACTCCGGATGCTGAGGAGTTCCCTGCACCTGTGGACACCAAGGAGTTCCCCTCCACCTGTGGGTGCTGAGGAGTTCCCCTCCAACTCCGGATGCTGAGGAGTTCCCCTGCACCTCCAGACACCAAGGAATTCCCCTCCACATCCCTGAGTGCTCTGCCCTGGGAGAGAGCATGGGCAGGGCTGTGGGATCCTGTAGGATCCTTCCACTGCTGAAGCCCTGAGGTGGGATTTTTAGAGGTGTTTACAAAGAGCTTGTCTCCCGGCTTCTGGAAAGGAGCTCCTCTAAGCTGTGAGGCTCTCCTGGGAAGGCTGAGCACCTCCTTTGCCTCATCAGCACCCTCAAATCTGGAGAGAGTGGGCACCGCTCCTGCCCCCTCCCTGGAGCCCCAGTATGTCCCTGGGAGGAGGGCGACGATTCCTCCGTGTACGTTTTGAGTCAGTCCCATGACATTCCCTACAAATCCCAGGGTGTGCTTTGCTTCCAGGAACTGCAGAGCACTTCACAAGTAAATAGGGTCCCTAATCCCCGGAGAGGTGCAGCAGGAGCTCCTTGAGCCCCTCTCTTGGGGCTGGGCTGGGGTGGACCCGAGACCGGGAACAGCTCAGGGTCAGAGAGCAAGAATAAGCACGAGCCTTTGGCCTGAATTCCCAGGTCATCCAGACCCAAGTGATCTGTGGCTGCTCAGAGGAAGTCTGTAGCAAAGTTCAGACCCAAATCCTCCTCCTGAATCACGGAATAGCTCACCACCCTCACTGTGAAACACTTCTTTCTTGTATCCAGTCTAAATCGACCCTCTTTTCTAGGAATACATAGAGACAAACAGGAAAAGGAAGAATATCAGCCTGGGATGAAATAGGGCAAGCAAGCTGAAATTACAATTATTTTTAAAGCGAGAGAGCAGAATGGCTAAATTCTTACTTTAAAATGAGAAATAGAGAAGTGATGACCAGATCTGACAGGCATTTAGTATAAAACTTGTTCTCTTCCTCAGAAAGTACCAATAACAGAGAGAAAGTCCTCTCCACATTAGCCCCGTGGCTCAGGAGCCACTGCAGCCCCCACAGCACCCTGGGGATGGTTCTGCCTTGCCAGACCTCAGGGCTGGGCATGGCTGGAGCAGCAGCAAAGGTTAATCTCCCCTGGAAGCTTTATTTGGGTAAGAAAACCTTCCGCCCCCTCACTTTCTGCTGCCTTGAGCAGCACAGAGTGTCGGGAGCATCAGAAGCCAGGAGAGGCAGCACCAAGGCAAACCACTGCACGTGGCAGTCAGCCAGAGGCAAGAAGTATTGATCACCTCCTGGCAGGTCACGCTAAAACTGGCCCCACCAAAGATCTTCCGAAGCCTATTAGCCAAGGCACATCCTGGGGGAAATCCTCTTAGGGCAGTGGAGGTGAGAATGCAGCTGATATTGCCCTTCCCAGCACTGCAATCCCAGGGAACAGGGCTGGGAAGGGGTATTAAGAGGTCAGCAGGGCCATGCCCTTTATCTCAAGGCAGGATCAAGTCCATCCATGTCATGTGTCGCCGGGCAGGCATGGTGTTAACATGCTCTTAAAACTCTCTGTGAAGAAGGTGCCACAACCTCTCCAGAGGATTTATATCCAGCCCAGCTTCTGACCCAAATTCTCAGGGGTGTAATTTGGCCCAGGGCTTTGTTCCCATCCAGTGTGGGCATGAGGAGAAGACAATTCCCTTCTCTGTGTGTGTCCCTGGTGCACTGATCATCACATGTGATCTCCACACATGTGATCTCTACTGTGGCAAAGTATTTTAGAGAGGGTGTGCTTTCCACATTTCAAGTTTCCCCACCTGTTGGGAGGCTGGTGCTGTCCCAGCACTGTCTGGGTGCAAACACAGAGGTTGGAGGAGCTCACGGGGAAGTTTTTAGGAAAATTCACTCTTTATCCTGGGCAAGAGCTGAAAATGCTCATTTTTTGAGAAGTGTAGCACGAGACTAACGTGATGCTTCCTAAAAGATCATGGAATCTTCCCCCTTTCAATATGGGAAAACTATTTTTTCCCTATTATATTTAACCAGTTTCCCGTGTCTCATTCCCCCATACCCTTCTTTGTGAAGAAAGCAAACAAAATTGAGAAAAATACCAAAATCACCTTTTTTTTTTTTTTTTTTTTGAGGGGTGTGGTGTGTGTGTCAATTCCTGTTGCACAAAAACTCTGCAGTTGGATTAGAAGTGGAGCTGGTTAACTGTCTATTACTAATTCTCCAGGGCTCATTCAGCACAGGGACCAAAGTTCTTTGGCCATACAGTTAATTTTTAGGTGCTCTAATTTTAGCCTGTAGCTAGGCAGCTCTACCCTGACTTGCAGCCAACAGCCAAAATCTGGCTTTGCTCCGTGACTTGCACAAATCTTCCTATCTGTCTGGTGGGGAAAAGTGAGGGTGGGACTTCTTTTTTTTTTAAATAAATGTGTATTGCTATGTTTTATTTAGGTTTTAATGCCCTCCAGCACAAAGCTCACTGTGAAGTCCCTCTTGCAGTTTTGGCCTGAACTTTGCTTTCACTTGTGAAAAAGGAAAGAGGTGTAAGTGCAGCTCACAAGGAGAAGAAATGGCTGCATTTCAACACCTCTGTAATGTTGAATAACTTTTAACTCCAAATCTCTGTAATGTTGAATAACTTTTAACTCCAAACCTCTGTAATGTTGAATAACTTTTAACTCCAAACCTCTGTAATGTTGACTAACTTTTAACTCTGTGAACAAAAAAAGCAAGTGCTCTGAAAACAGCTGATTCCTGCGTTGGGCACGGAAGTGGTTGTGCCATTAACCAGTGGGTGGAACAGGACACACTTTGCCCGGTGCTGCCAGCGCTGGTGGCTGTGTCCCCACCGAGCAGGGGGTTTGTGGTGCTGCTGCTCCCACCCCAGGCTGCACCTGAGAAAGGACACAGGACCGCTGGGCAGAACAAGTGTGGGACTTCTGGTCCATCCCTCGTCATGGAGCATTGGAAAGTACCGGTCTGGGCTCCAAAAAAACACCCCAGCAATCTCCCAAGCAGGGACAGAAAAGAGAGTCCTGGCACTGTGAAAAATACCCCTGGGGAGGTGATGGATGGACGTGCCTCAGGGCAGGGGCAGATGTTGGGGCACCCTTTGGGCAGCCTCGCTGTTTGTGTGTCCCTCCCAAGCAGCACGGGGAGGCTCTGGCTGCATTTTGGGCTGATGGGAACAGTTCCTGCCCTCCTGTGCCTGAATGAACCGGCAAAGGAAGAGGACACGGTGCCTTGGAGGGAGAGCAGAGAGCACTGCAGGTGACACGCAGGGCAAAGCAAACACGGATGGCCAAAGTCACATTTATGGCAGGGAGAAAAATAATCACTGCAGGAGTGAGAAAGGGGCTTGTCGCTGTTTTTCCTGCTTGGCAACTTGACCAAAGCAAACTTTGCAGGCTGACTCGGGTTCTAACTCCTGCTTAAACCCCAGCTCTTACCCTCTGCTTTGTCGTTTACATCACTGAGGGTATGACTTACATGGCTCCTGGAGAGGAGATGAGTGCTGCTCAGGGGAGGGGACAGGGGTGACAGCAGGCATGGTCTGGAGGTCCCTGTGGTCTGCTGGGAGCTCTTTGGTGGGGCACAATTTGGCAGCACAAACTTTGTGCTTCCAAAGTCCTCCTGCTCCACGCAGGGCTTTTCCTTCCCATGAGGGTGTCCCTTGTGCACAACAAGTGCTCTGCAAAGGGAGCAGAGCTAATTTCCAATCTGAATTCATCCCACTGCAGATATCAGTCAGGCTCTGCTCCCAGAGAACAAGGGACAGGATGAGACAAAAGGGCCTCAAACTGTGCCAGGGGAGGTTTAGACTGGATATTGGGAAAATGACTTTTCTTCCACCAAAGGGCTGTCCAGCCCTGGCCCAGCTGCCCCAGCCAGGGGCAGAGTCCCCACCCCTGGAGGAATTTAACAGCCTTGTGGATGTGGCACTTGGGGACAGGTTTAGTGGTGGCCTTGGCAGTGCTGGGGAACAGTTGGACTTAATAATCTTAGAGGGCTTTTCCAACCCAAAGGATTCGGTGATTCTACAAAAGAAACAGTGAGCTGGATCTCATCACGTTCCCCACACTATGATGGCTCCTCTTCTTGGTGGGCTCAGGGGCAGAAACTGGGGAGAAAAGGCCCTTTTCAGATGCTGTGGTTGCAATCTGTGCAGAGATGGCTGGATTAATGTGCAACCCTGTAGCTGTAAATCCTGTTTGCAAGACATGTATC
Source organism: Grallaria varia (assembly GCA_013396735.1). Taxonomy (NCBI): domain Eukaryota; kingdom Metazoa; phylum Chordata; class Aves; order Passeriformes; family Formicariidae; genus Grallaria; species Grallaria varia. Next base: position 360,141 of record VWZG01006095.1, on the reverse strand, counting down.
AACCCTGGAAACCAAAATCTACTAAAAATAATAATAACGATGCCCTGAAAGAGAAAACTTAAAATTCCATAAGCAGTGGGTTAAGCACAGGCAGGGAAATCTCTGTGGTTTTAAGTCAAAGACGGAGAATTACGAGGACAGATAAGCCCTGCTGGGGTGCTTGTGTTCTGACATGCCAAAGACAGGACGTTTCTCACATGCACCCCAACCTCTGGCCCTGGGTGAAGACACTGAACAGAGATGCCTTGCAAACAGGGCATTTGGGGTTACAGAAACAAAGCTGCAGAGCTGCACACCAGCTGCTGTCTCAAAGTACTGCAAATCCGCCCCACGCCTTGCAAATGGTTCTTCCAGTCCCTGAATAGAGGTGGGAAGGGAAAAATAAATGTGTTCTCAAAAGCTTTATTCAATAGGCATCACCCGAAAAATTCAATATGTGCACTAGAAAAATGTGACTGGGTAAAGGGTGCATTGCTGCTTTGCTGTGAGAGTCTGCTGCTGCTAAAAGCCAGAAATCAAGGACTCTGAACCCACTGTGGGTTGTTGTTGGCTGCAGAGAGCTCCAGCACTGGCTCCTGCCCGTGTCCCTCTGTCCACAACCCATGTTTTTCTGCTCAGGTGGAGTAACAGCCAGGTATTTGAAAGGATGTCATTGCTCAAGAACAATGGTGCCAGACACGCAGGTTAATAACAGACAAGGCTGTGTGTCTCCTGCAGCAGCCCAAGCCCAAAGAAAACAGACCAGGGGCACTTCCAGCCCCCTGTGGAACTGGCACCAGTGGGGTGCGGGGCCTCTCGGTGGGAAAAAGGACCCGTGGGGGAACAGAGCCAAGATATTTCTGATCTGTTGTTTGGGACTGTTTGCTGATTTTCAGTGAGCTGAATGGGAGAGGGGAAACAAAAGTTGCAGGACAGGTACTGATAGAAGGAGTGAGGTGGGAGCTGGGTGGGAGCCAGAGCCCTGTGCTGCTCAGCCATGGAGTCCCAGCAAGGCTTGGGTGGGAAGGGACCTTAAAGATGACCTTGTTCCAGCCCCTGCCATGGGCAGGGACACCTCCCACCAGCCCAGGTTGCTCCAAGCCCCATCCAACCTGCCCTTGGACACTGCCAGGGATGGGACACCCCCAGCTCCTCTGGGCACCTGTGCCAGGGCCTGCCCACCCTCCCAGGGAAGGATTTCTTCCCAAACTCTAAATTAAATGTGCCCTCTGGTAGTTTAAAGGTGTTCCCCTCATTGTGTCACTGCATGCCCTGGTGAAGGCAGAGGCTGTCCTGGGGCTTGTCAGGGGTTTGGGCTCAGCTTTCTTTCCTCCCTCTCAGGAAATGTGGTGTCACAATTGGCACCTACAAGTCACAGATTAAAGCTGCTGCTCAGCCTGGGGCGACGTTGGCCGTGTCTTTACTCCTGCTCTGACGCTCCATGAAGCACTGAGGGTTCTTATTATTAGTAGGGATTTTTTTTAATGCATTTTATTAGTGCATCCTTCCAGGCTGGGATGCTGTTGCAGCACATGGAGCAAGAAACATAGCCCAGACTAGCCCCGTGCCCTGGGCTGGTCCCACAGAGGGCAGGGGGGGTTCTGCCCCTCTGTCCCCTCGGGTGAGACCCTCCTGCAGAGCTGCCCCAGCCCTGGGAACAGCAGCACAAGGACCTGGAGCTGCTGCAGAGTGGGAGGTGTCCCTGCCCATGGCAGAAGGTGGCACTGGATGAGCTTGGAGGTCCCATCCAACCCAAGCCATTCTGTGATTCGATGATCAGGAGCCAGAGAATTTGCTCCAAAATGTCTAAGAATGTGTGCAGGTCAATAGAAAGCTGAGGGATCTGGGCTAAGGGTGATCCCACCACACGAACCTTTCTCTCTCTGTCTCTCTCCTGCCTGTTTGATTTTTTGCAGGTTTTTATTTCAGTTACAATAAGAAGAGGTACCTCAGCCCTCCTGCACCTGCAGATGGCTTTGTTTAACGTAGCAGGGGACACAGGCAGGCAGGAGAACATCCCCCTTTCACTCAGCAGTACGGTAGAGGTGATTTATTTCTGTTCTGGGCTCCCTTTTGGAGGTCTTAGCCAAGACCTGTTGGGCAAGATCCTTTCTTCAGAGAGGCTCTTGCAAGTTTACATTTTTATACAGATTTCAACAGGCCACTGCAAGTGTTGGAACATGGCCCTGTGGCCAAATGGGGAGAGAACAAGTCCCGGTGCCAGTTTGACTCAAAAAGACAGGGATGGGAATGCCTCAGGGGATGGGGAAGAAAAATAAACCACTCTGTCACCTCTAAATTGCAGATTTAAGCTCACCACAGCAGAATATATGA
>VWZG01006095.1:327463-355668 GCA_013396735.1 Grallaria varia | reverse complement strand
GGTCGGGGCTGACACCCATCGGGGGCAGGGGGTCGGGGCTGACACCCATCGGGGGCAGAGCCGCCGCCACCGAGCGCTCCCTGCGCGCTGGGACATGATGGGGGAAGGCTTTGGGGGCGGTGTGGGAATCCCAAAGCACGGGCTCTCCCCTGTGCAGCAGGAATCAATTCGGCAGGTCCAGGTGTCCTGCTGAGCAGAGCTTTGTCCCCGTCCTGCAGGGGTGCTTGTTTGCACACCGAAGTCGGGGTTTGCCGACAGCGGGGCTTTGCAGGAACACGCACCTGGACAGCGATTTGGTGGGGATTTGTGCAGGGTCCTTGAGTGATCCTCTGGGGTGAGAAAGACTTTCCGCCCTCAAAAAGCAAATTGCTAATTCCTCCTGGGTTGAAGAGACCTGTGAAATGGCTTGTTAATGGAGCAGATCATTAGCAGAGCTGAAAGGACTTGACCCTGGTGAATTAACCCCTGAGCTGTGCGTTCGCCCCGGCTCCTGCCCCGTGCTGCGAGGAGAGCGGCTGCTGCTCGTCTCTGCCAGGGGGATCTTGGACATGGATCTGAGGGATCACTTGTGAACCGACTGGAGAGAAAGACCTGCATGTGTTTCCTGTGCTCAGATCTGCTTCTTAAAATAACTTCCCTTGCTTACACAACGAGCAGAAGACAAGTGATGTTTTGAGCTGGGGGAGGTCACTTGAATTAGCAGCACCTGAACTGCTAAACTGAGAGTTAACTGCAAGCCAAGTGCAGAGAATACATAATTCAGGAGACCTATAAAATATGTAGGGCTGACCCGGGACCTCAGCGGCCACCTTGTTAGCACTGGCATGTTAATGATGGATCTGGGACACGAGCATAATTCAAAATGGAGTGTGGTTTAGGGACAGTGATTGGCCTCATCTCTAGATAATCCTGATTAGGATGGAAAGCTGTCTTAACTCTCCTCAGGTCAGTTTTCCTCTGAGGTGCCTCGTGGGGGTCTTGCAGTGATATTTGTGCTTTTAAACTTGTTTTTCGGTGCTCTCCTGCCCGGGGATGCAGGAGGGGTTGCCATGGTGACAGCAGCATCCTCCCACGGAGCCCAGGCTGGGGCTGCAGCCTGGCCATGGGCAGCAGAGCACAGGACAGGCTTTGGAGCCTGGCTCTTCAAAGCAGGGCCCAGGTGCCTCCCAGGGGAGCTCTGAGTCGGGCAGGGTTTGGGGATGGTGAGGTGGGACCCTGCAGATCAAGGGCTGGCAGAGGCACTGCAGTGCCAGCGCTTCATTCGTGGGGCCTCAGGTGCTGCTGAACCACCTTGGATAAAGTCCGTCCTCTCTACAGAGCATGTTTAGAACAAGCCCACTAGACTTTTTTTTTTTTTTTCTACTTGCTTGAATATTTTTCCAAGTATTTTTCTTGTAAGAAGTGCTGACTTAGGTGGGGTGAGTGTCTGAGTGGCTTGTATTGTCCTTTACTCTTCAGTCTTGCTGCTGTCCTGGTACATGGCTTTGCCCCAGTGCCTGTGACTTTGGCTGAATTAAGTCTGATACTATTTGAAAACAAGCAAAAAACAAACAAATGGAAACCAATAACCCAAAACAAAAACTGACAAACCAACATGCAGGCATCTGCCTCTCTATCTATCCCTGTGTGTGTGCAGGGGAGCTTTCTTGGGTACCAACCTGCTGCTCCAAAAACTGGAGCAGGTCTTGGCCCGGTGCCTGGGGGTGGATGATGCTCTGACCCCTGGGATGGGCAGGAGGGGTTGCTGTGCCAGCGCCCTGCCCTGCCTTGGCCACGGGCTGTGCAGGAGCTCTGTGTGCTTGGCAGAGCAGCAGGATGGTGGTCTCTGAGCCCCCTCCCCAAGGGAGGATGTCTGTCTGTCTGGAGCATGGGGGGGCTGTCCTGGGCTGAAGGGTCTTTGCTGCCTGTGCTCCACCTGCCAGAAGGTTGGGATGGGGAAGGTGGCTTGGCTTGGCTTTACCTGGAGTCAGTGTTTGGCTGCCCCTGAGGTTTGACAGGCCCCCCTTCTGCTCTGGGGTGGGGGGAGCTCCCGTTTTGGGGGCACAGCATCACTGGGCTGTGTCCCCTTGACACCTGTGGGGCTGGGTGTGAGCCCTTCCTCCTGAGCTCCCGTGTGCTCTGCACACACTGATGGGCTGAGGATGGTTCCTCTTGTCCAGAACTGCTGATTCTTGCTGACTTCAATCTAAATGTGTTTGCTGGTCTGGGGCAGCTGGACTTTGTGGTTGCATTGCCTTAACACCCAAAGGGTGAGTGTGGAGACTGAGGGCCAAGTTCAGTGCTGTAAACGTAGAACTAACATGAGAAATGTCACAGGGTTTGTTTATTTGGTCTGGGGAATCCCAGCTCCTTCCTAATGTAAATATTAGGATATAAATGTTGTTTCATGTCCCTGTTAATGATGTTGTTGACCTCCAGTTGTAGACACTCTTCACTGCAGATATGGGATTATTGAGTAGCTTCCTGGAGCAGGAGCAAACTGCTCTAAAACTGTGCAGAGGGCAGGAGAGCCGTACCCCACCCTTATTATTTTCTTAACAAATTATTGCCTATCTAGTGAACAGGCTTGTGCTTGGGGCATCAGAGTAAACCTAAGATACAGAAGAACTTGAGTTGCCATGGGGGTTTTACAGGTGTCCCCTCTGCTGTTGCAGTTTGCTGTGGGGGCTCCTGCTCTAGCGTAGAGGGCTGGGTCCTCCTGAGTACCAGGTCTGTTTGTCTTATCTAGCTTAGTTATACTTCCAGTTTCAGCTTCTGTGCCAAATGTGTACTCAGAATGTCCATTTGCACCTTATGCTTTGATGGCTCTAACTTGGATTTCCTCTCAATAAGCAGTGTGATGCAGTTTAATTCTTGGCCAAGAATTGAAGTGCTAATTGTCGGGAAAAGGTGACAGATGAAGCTTGGCTTTAACAAGCTTTCAGGGTATTTTTAACTTATCTGTAACACTTGCACTTCCTCTCAGTTAATTTCTTCAGCTGCTTTTTAATTAAATGCTGTGAACTGGGTTTTGCTGGTGCCCAGGTGTGAGGTCCTGTTTACTTTCACTCCTGGGATCTTTGATTCTGCTTCCCTGCCCAAATAAATCAGGTTGGTTGAGTATTTTTTCTGCAATAAAGAAGAGCAGCAGGGGCTGTCCCTGGCTGAGTCCCTGCTGCAGACATGAGTCAAATACTTGGTCCAGCTCCTCACTGATTCCAGGATCTTCTTGGTAGCAACTCCTGCATTTGTCCTTTGCTGGAACTAAATTTCTGAAGTGTAGTGGGCCCATCACCAGCTGGGGGGCAGCTGGTGATGTCCCCAGCCTGCCCTGGAAGGCTGCAGGGGGCACTGGGTGGCCAGCACAGGACAAACAATCACCTCTAGCAGCAGAAGATGCAGGTCTGGGTTTCTTCAGGATCCCGAATGTGTCCTTGGAAAAAGGCTGCTGGAAATGGATAATAAGGGCTGGTGTATACAGTGTCCTCCTGCCTCAAAGGTAATTGTGGTTCTGTCTGCTCCTGGCTGGGAAGGGCTGTCTCGCACTGGATCCTGTACCTGCCCAGGTGATGCACTGGGTTCATCTGGTGTGCAGGCTTGGTGCAGAGGTAGATACTTGCAGGTGATGCTGTCCGTTCCCCCAGTCCTTTCCATTGCCCCTGGACTTCCTTCATGTCCTTAACTGGGAATTAAATGTTAGCATTCAGCCTGTGGTATCTGTGGGCTTTTCTGGTGTGGGGAAGCTTGTTCTCAGTGCAGGATGGCTTTGCTTTCAGCAGATAACTGACCCAGGACACCACTTGTGCAAGGGCAGGTGCTCAGAGCTCTCTGCCAAGCCAGTGCCTTCCCTCTGTCCACAGAAGTTGACACAAAAACCTTAATGTGGCTCAGAAAACAAGTTTACAGTTGACTCGTGCTACCCAATACTGTCTATTTGCAGGGCTGGCAATGCCTGCCATGTGTTAAAGCATTCAGAAAATGCTGCAGTACAGATTCTCATCTGGAGGGATAAGCAGTTGTTCTCTTTGGGAAGAGGAGAGGGATTTGGCTGATCCAAGGCTGGAGTGTTGGGTTTACCCAGTCAAGGATGTTTGGGCAGTGTAAGTGCAGGTGGTGGAAGGATATGATTACACAGGGCTGGGCTTTTATTGTGGGTCACAAATAATCTCTAAGACTTTTGGCTTATTTTGAGGACACAGACATACGGCCAGTGACGCTAAAAGCTTCCTTTAAACTTGTATCTGGTAGTCCTCAGACCTAATACTGCATTATATTGTCTTGTAGAGAACTGCCTTCAGCTCTGGCTCTGCTTCAGCCTGGGTTAGTGCTGGAGGTCTCAGTTTCCTGGCAGTTGTGATATAATCTATCCTGGCCTAAAACTTGGGCTGCTTGGGGTAGTTAATGCCCAATCCACTGCTGTTAATTGCTCCTTTAACATGGGCTAAGCAGAGCCAAGGGGCTGAACTGGGTGGGCTGGTCCTAGATTTAGGCTGCAGCCTCTGGTGTGGCTCCCCAGGGATGGGACATCTACCACCTCTCTGGGTAACCTGTGTCACTGTTTCACCACCCTCACAGGAAAACAGCTCCCTTATCTAATCTAAATCAAGCCTTGTTCCTGTGGAACAGATGCTTCACATATTTAAAGGATGTGTCAGTGAAAATGTCTTTGCAGAAACTCCCCCAAATCCTGTGCCTGTTTGTAGATCTCGAGATGGAGATAGCAAGATGGAGATCTCGAGAAGGCGACACCAGCTCTGCTGTCACCTCTGGCAGGGTTGTGGCAGCAAGGACTGAACCCATTCAATGTCATGGCTTCTTTCATATTCCTGAGCCTTAAAGAGAAAGGGAAATATGGAAATACCTGGTCTGAGCTTGATTTGCATTTTAGCCAAATATTATAATGCTTGTAAGACAAAGTAATTAAGAGAAGGAAAACCCACTTGCAAGTGTTTCTTTCTGGAGGTTGTTGAGCACATTGTAAACCAGTGGGTGGTTCCTCATATGGAAGGCAAGTCTTTCACTTCAGCTTTTTTGCTTGGTTTTGTCCCCACCTGAATATCTTAAGCTTCTACAAGAGTGGCTTCCAGCTCCTTCCTTCCCCATGTAGTGCTTTGGAGACAGCGAGGGTTTTCCTTACCCTGGGAGCTGTGGATCCTCGGGGCTGTGGGTCGAGGTGTTGCTCCACCACCTCCTGGGCCATGCTGGAGCTCGGAGCCTTCCGGGGGCAGCCCTTGGGAGTTGAGCAACAGGGCTGGGTGGGACAGCTGAGCCACAGCCTGCTGTCTGCCTGTGGTTGGAGGCAGCTGATCTTCCTCTCCAGCGAGCGCGTGGGTTCTGCTCGTATCAAACCGCGCTGGCAGGAACTGTGTGCTGAGCTGGCTGTGGTAGGGACCTGTGGTAACATCTCTGCCTTTACAGGCAGGTGAAGAGAGCCTTGCTCAGGTGGGAGCTGATGTTACCCCCTAATCCCCTCCTGTATTCCCCAAAGAGCTGGATGTTTGCAGATGGCAACCTCTCCCCTTCCAGGGTGGGAAAGCTCAGCCTTTTACAAGCCTGGTTCTAAAAGGAAACTGCACATTGATCTAAAACCTATTTTATGAGCTGGAGTTGACCTTTCCTCCTATGATTCTATTTGAAAGGAAAATATTGTTCCCTTTCCTCAGTGTGCAAATATAACTTTATTTCTTCTATTTTTTTTTCCTTAGGCACAGGATCGAACATTCTTTCTGCTCTGCAGGATTTGTTCTGGCTGTCGAAATCCAAAGTAGAGAAACAACTCCAGATCATCTCTGTGCTGCAATGGGTTCTGACCTTCCTTGTCATGGGTAAGCAACACCTTTTGCCCTAAAGCAAAGCTGTTTTTTTGCTTTAATTCTGGAAGAATTTTTAAGCAGGAATGTTAACTTTACATGAGTGTTAACTCCTGGATGTGCACTGCAGCAGGGAGGTGTGGATTTTGTAAACCACAGCTGCACACTTTGATATTTTTGACAATAAATTACTTTACGTGGCTCTGGAAAATCGTGGGAGCTGTGGAAAGAGCCACTGATGGTTAGCTCGTGTCTGTGTCTGCCCTGCAAATCAGACTGAAGCAGCTGGAAATCCCTGCCCTGGGTCACTCATGGGAATATCTGCAGAGATTCTTAGAAGCAGCTGGTAACTGATGCAAGTGATTGCAACAGGAGCACCTTCCTCTTGGCTTGGTCTCCTTCCAGGAGGCACCAGAGATGGGCAAGAAGTGTTTGTGTGAGACCAGCGGAGCAGCACAGGCTGTTTGTCTCTCGGGGTTGTGTGAAACCTCAGGCTGCTTTGCCCCGTCCATTGATAATTAAACTGGAGAAGGTGCTGAGTGCAGTCACCAACTCTGGTTCTTGGCTGGTGGAGCAGCTGCCCTGCCTGGAAATAGAGACACCTGGAGACACCATGAAGGGGAGGTTGAGGCTCTCCAAAGCTCTAGGGGCAGCTGCCTCAGTCCTGCATAAGGAGTTTTTAGCTAAATTCAGTTTGAGTCAGGATTAATGATGTCAGACTGAGACTTCAGCACAGAAGGGCCAAAAGGCAAGGGGTGTAAATGTAGACCAAAACATGACGCAACCTTTTCTTGTCTTTCTTGAACCCCTGCAGGTATTGCTTGCACTTTAATCCTCATGTACATCCTGTGCACAGATTGCTGGGCGATTGCTGCTCTATATTTAGCCTGGCTGGTGTTTGACTGGAATACACCAAAGAAAGGTAAATATTGCAGAACAGATCCTTGCTCTTAGTGCCCCCATGTTTAGACAAAGAAGCACTTCCTTAGGACAGGTGACTTCCCTTCTTAGTGGGACTTGGCTGAATCACTGACCAAAAGCTTTATTCATTTAAATGTCAGCCCTTGGCACGAGCAGTGGCTGCAGGTCTGATTGATGCTGAGGGCCACACAAGATAGCATTCAGTAAGCTCATGCCATTGCTGGCCTTTAGCAACGTGTTTGTAAGGCTCAGGTTCTTTCTGTAGCTCAGAAAGATCTACATAAAGATTTCAGACCTTGCTGTCCTCTCCAGCTCTTGCAAGGCTCAGGTTGTGGTGTGGCTGTTAAGATGTGCCTCCTCTGTGGGCTCACTGTTCTGCAAATTAAGCAGAAGGCTTTATTTCAGAAAAAAACCCCTGTACAAACCAGATCTGGGAAGCAGGAATAGCAACAAGCTTTGTTGGCAGCTCCCTTTAAAGCCAGATTAGCACAGTTCTCCACTGCTTCAAGATGACTGAAACATCCAGGATCTTGGCCTTTCCCAAAGGAGGAGTCTGAGTGTTTCCAGCTGGAATTGTCTATTGCCCAAGTCCAGCTGATTACCAAGTCAGGTTCTACCCTGAATTTGCAGTCAGGCTCTCATTAGCTGGAGCTTTGAAGTGCAGAGCGTGGATGGTTCCCCCTGATTCCAGTGGAAGGTGCAGTGTCCCACTGGGAGGAAAGGAAGTGTTGGCTCCTCTGGTGAGACAGCAAACTCCTGGAGCCCTCCAGCCTTCTGGATGGGCAGCCATGTGGAGAGAGCTATAAAAATATGATTTTTTTTCTCTTCAGGGGGAAGAAGATCCCAGTGGGTGAGAAACTGGGCTATATGGAGATACTTCAGGGATTATTTTCCAATAAGAGTAAGTAGCAGTTTAACTCCGGGCACTGGGACTTACCTGTTGTAGTGTCTTGCTGCACCTGCACTAGTCTGCCTGTGGCACTGAACTGTAAGCAGGACGTGGCTCAGGTACAGCCACACTGCTGCTTGTGGCAGCTGTGGTTGGAAAATGTGAAATGCATCACCAGTGATGGCAGGGGGGTTGGCAGAAGCTGCTGCTTCTGATGGTCTTGCCAGAATTCTTGAGGCAATCTGACCTGGAGCAGATAGCCCAGGCTCCTTGTTCAGCTCTCCAGTTCTGGAGACACTGGTGCAGGTTGGGCAGAGGAGCGGTGGCTGCCCCTGGATCCCTGCAAGTGACCAATGCCAGGTTGGAGAGGGCTTGGAGCAGCCTGGGCTGGTGGGAGGTGTCCCTGCCCATGGCAGGGGGGTCTGGATGAGCTTTAAGGTCCCTTCCAACCCAAACCAGTCTGTGATTCACATCTGTGCTGCAGCAGAGTCCTGTGTTGTGCCTGAGCCTAATTCTGTTCCCCTCTCATAAATGTAGCTCAGTTTTGGTCTCTTCCAGTTACTTCTTCCTTGGAATGGTATACATTATATGTAATCAAATGGCTGGGACCCCTGTGCACCAAAGTCTCAGCCCTGCCCAGGGTGCAGTGACATCGGCTCTCAGGTCTCTGCTGTGGGCAGGGGCTTTTCCAGCAGTGGGAAGAGCTGCAGTTCTCCAGCCTGCAGCTTGCTCAGCACGGGCAGTGTTTGCCTGCTGGCTCAGGTGTGCTGCAGACAGGACAGGGCTGCTCTGGCACTGCAGCACTGATGAGCTGAAGGGCTGGGAAGGGAGCAGGGTCAGACTGGGCTGGAGGGAACTCGATCCCCTTTGGAAGGGCATGCGGCTGAAAGGACTGTTATGTAAGGCTGTTGGCAAGTCTTACTCGGCCTGAGTGCGAGGGAGGGACCTTGCTGTGGCTTCTGAGCCACCTACCCCCAAGATAGTCCTGCCTCAGAAAGGAACAGGGAATCCAATTCCAGCAGGATGCCAAAGCAGCTCAGACTGGATTCCTCCCTTGCAAAGTCACTTGAACTCTCAGGCTGCCTGAACGTGCTGCTGGTGAACAAACCTCTTGTTGTACTCTTAGAAACATGGAATCATTTAGGTTGGAAAAGACTTCTAAGAGCAAGTCCAACCATTAACCCAGGGCTGCCAAGTCCACCATGAAACTTGCTGTTGTGAACAGGTAATTCTTGGCAAACGTACATGGAAAATTCACTTTGCCTGCACAGCCTGGGTCTCTTGGCTAACGGAGAGCTGAGTGTGCTCTGCTGCTGAAGGTGGTCTCAAATGTGTTGTCTCCAGGTACCAAGGGCTCAGTGCTGCAGCAAACCCTGCTGCCTTGGCATTGATGAGGGCTAGGATGGGCTTGGTTTTCTTTGGGACTTGTTTCTAGAGGGTCACCATTTGTGCTGGTTCTGTTGTTTCCCCATTCTTTTGATGGCATATTTATCCCTGTCTTCATGGAAACACGCTCTGCACAAGCCCTGCATGTCAGATCCACTGGGGATATTAAAAGGTTGTTGGACAGTTGTGTTGTTTAAGTAGATTTAGAGATGAGATTGGGTAGATAAACTGAACTTCTCAGCTGTTTTTTAGGTGTAAATACTTGCTGGTTCACCCAGTCCATTTGTGAGAAGCCCTTAGGGGTGTAATTCCTTGGTCCCTGAGGGGTGGAGTGGAGTAGGGCTTTTGCAAAGGGCAAACACGAGGGCAGGGAGCTGGGGTGGCTCCTGCCCTGCCATGGGGAGCAGCCAGGGGCTGCAGGGCTGTTCAGGGCTCTGCAGCCATCAGAGGGCAGAGAGGTGCAGGGATGGACTGATCTTACAGGATCAGTAATGGCAAGGATCAGAATGTCTTGGGCTTGAAATTGCTAAGAGCGTGGGAGCTCCTTGGATAAGTTAGTTATCTGACCTTGGCCGGGGGGAGGCTGATGTAGGGAGGATCATTTGTTCAAATCTTCTCTCTGCAAAACTGCCTCTGGCTGGATCCTGATCTGTGCAGTGGCTCAGCAGGGCTTGGTTGGTCTCCCTGGCTCTGGGTTTGTTGGGGCAGTCAGTCACCTGCTGCACCCACGTGTGCCCTGAGCTCTGCGAGGGCAGGTCACACCAGGGACAGTCTCACTGGGGGCACCTGCAGTGCTGACTCTGCTCCTGCAAGGTCTGCACGTGGAGCTGTGGTAGCTGCCTGCCCGTGGGCACGGGTACCACCTGGGGTGGGCTGTTGGCTCAGCTTGACCTCACGGAATCACACAACAGTTTGGGTTGGAAGGGACTGTAAAGACCATCTTATTCCACCGCCTGCCTTGGGCAGGGGCACCTCCCACCAGCCCAGGTTGCTCCAAGCCCTGTGCAGCCTGCCCTTGGACACTGCCAGGGATGGGGCAGCCACAGCTTCCCTGCCCAGCCTGTGCCAGGGCCTCAGCAGATCACAGGAAGAGTTTCTTCTGCCTGGTTTGCTGTACCAGAGCAGCTGCACGAGAACCAGGCTCTGCTCTGCTGTTCGTGCTGACCAGGCTGGTCTCACCAGAGCCTGGAACACCAGGAGGACCCTTGTACGTGTAGCTGGAGATAGCACTCATAGCACACAGCCAGGTGGACTGGGAAAGCAGCCTGCTCAGTGACCCAGCACGAGCAGAGGCTGGTCCATTCTCTGGGGCTTCAGGCTGCTGCTCTGACAGTAATGAGCCATTTTGGGCCCCCAGAAGCTGAAGTTTGTCTGCTGCTCAGTGGCTGGCCTTGTGAATGGTGCTTCAAGCTGAGCAGTGCAGGAGGCACCTGAGGGAGGTTCCAGTGAGCATTCCTGGAGCTGAAGTGATGGGTGAAGGCCAAGCTCCTGCAGGGTGAGGGTGGTGCTGGACTGGAGCAGCCAGGTCCCCGCAGCCTCCCCAGCAGGTCCTGCTGATGGGAGGATGCCACGCTGGGAGTGCCACCATCTACAGCTCTTCTCCAGGTAAAAGAAGCCACCTGAACATGTGGGCACAGCTGCTGCCTAGCAGTAGCACTGCAGACCTTTGGCTCACCCCTGTCAGGCTGTGAGCACTTCAGGGGTGTGCAGGGAGCCCTGCTTGCTCAGGTGGGTGAGTGGGCAGCTGGCCAGAGCAGGAATTGCTGCAGAAAGTGGTTTTTTCCCCCCAGTGTTTGTCTGTACTCTGTGGCTTGGCAGCCTTTCTGGGAAAGCCCCTCCTTAGTTGTTGCACATGAATTACAGAATGGAAGTGGAAGGGTTTGGTTGCTGTGTGCTAACCTGGTCTAGTGGAAGGTGTCCCTGCAGGGGATTGGAACAAGATGAGCTTTAAGGTCCCTTCCAGCCCAGAGCAGTCTGTGATTGTGTGATGCAGTTCATACTCCTGGGTGCCTGGAGGGGTCTTCAGGTCCAGGCCTGCACTGCTGGGAAGGTGAGATAATTTCTTCCATAGCACTGCTGGGTGTGATGCAGGCGACTGCAATTATTGGGTGGTTTTGCCAGCGTAATGCTCACGAGAGCTGCTGCTTGGGCCCTGCAGGGTGAGCTCTGCTCTCTGCAGGCTTCCATGGTGGCTGTGCTGCTCGGCTGCCCCCCAGAGCACTGGTCTGACCCTGCCCTTTGGCTCCTGGGGCTGGGCAGCAGTGGCTCTGCACTCCCCTTTCTCCATCACTGAATGTGCCCCTTGCTCATCCTGTTCCTACAAAGAAAATTGGTTCTCTGGGTGTGTCTGGCACTCAAATATTAACACTAGTGGGGTTTTTTTTATGCCATTGCACTGATTTATTGCTTCGTAAAGTCAGGCTTAGGTCTGTGTGAAGAAATCTGTTATTGTCAGACAGAAGGATGGACCTTCGCTCCCAGAGGAGCAGGTTTGGGCTCTGGCAGGAGCTGGGAACAGGTGTGTCAGTGCAGGGCTGGAGGTACAGCTTCATTCCCAGCACAGGTTGTCCAGCTGGGATGCAGCAGGGACGTGCTGGCTGTGCCTCATCGGGGAGCACTGAGGCTCCAAGGAGCTGTGTGGGACTGGAGAAGACCTTGAAGGCAAAGGGAAAAACCTGTTGGAGGCTCAGGACAGAGTTGCAATAGTGTTGTCAAATGACAGCCACAGAAATTCTGTGGGGCAGCCTGAGAGGGTGGCTCAGTGTCTGCTTGGCAAGGGGAAACATGCAGGAAAACCAGCGGTGAGGGATCAGCCTCCTAAAGAAAGCTCCAGTCCCGGAGTCATGGAATAGTTTGGGTTGGAAGGGACCTCTTAAAGACATTCTTGCCCTGCTCCTGCAGCGCTGTGGGTGACTGTGGTGGGCACTGCCAGCCCCACAGCTCCATCGCAGGGGCTCCTGGCCAGCAGGCACAGTGATGAGGCTGCAGCTTGGCCGGGGCTCCTGTGAGGTATCCGAGCAATGAATCCCTCTGGGATCTGGGTGTCCTTGCACGTGGTGGAGGGGCTGTGGAGCAGGAGGGCAGCGCGTGCCCTGTGCCAGCGTGTCCCTCTGCCAGGCTCAGCACGCACAGACCTCATGCTCCAGGGGCAAGGACAGCCCCCCTGTTCCAGCAGCTTCCTTGTAAAGGAGCTGTGCCTGGTGCAGGTGACAGATGAGGACTGGAAGGCACCACCCTGCTCTGACAGGGGCTCTGGGGACAAGTGTCTGTCCCTGGCCCAGCCAAGCCACTGTGCCTGGAGCCAGAGCCTCAGAGAATTGTTTAAGGTGGAAAAGCCCTCCAAGGTCATCAAGTCCAACCATTCCCCCAGCTCTGCCAAGCCCAGCACTGACCCGTGTCCCCAGGTGCCACATTCATGTGAGTTTCCAGTGCCTCTGGGGCTGGGGACACCCCACTGCCCTGTTGCAGAAGTCTCTCCTCCAAGTGCCCAAGAGCTGGCAGGTGGAGGGGTTGTTTAACATGTCACTGCTCTCTTCCTCCCCTTTCTCCTGGTGTGCCTTCTGGTCTGTAGCCTGTGATTCCTGCTTGTTCTAATTGATCAAGGGACAGCCCTCTCACCCCGGGGAGTGAGAGCAAAGTCATCTACTAATTGGGAAAGGAGGGAGAGGGGGTGGAAGGATGACCTGGTGTGATATGGGAGCCTCTGTGCCCTCTTCCTGGAGCTCTGTGTGACCTCAGAGCCAGAGGGGAGTATGGAGAGGGGCAGTCACCTGGCTGACCCCTCTGCTGCGTCATGCCAGTGTCACTGCAGCTGTCTGAACTGGCACAGGGGCTGTGGCCTCCTGTGGGGACAGCTCTGGGGACAGGAGAGGAGGGATCAGGTTTCTGGGCACACGCTGGTTCAGGGTGTTGCAATGGTCCTTCAGCTCCTGGGGTGGCATTTGGCACAGTGGGCTCCCTGAGTGCCAAGATGCTTCCTGGCCAGGGCAGTGGGGTGGGAAATGCTGCTGTGGCCTCTTGGAAGTTTGAGGTTTCTCCTGCAGGAGTTGGTGCCAAGTGGCCTTTGCTGTGCAGTTTGAGGGATGGGGTGCAGGTGTCTGTCACCTCACACTGAAGGTGCAGCTTGTAGGTCCTGCAGTGCTGCAGATGGCAAAAACTGGCACCTCTGCAGCCTGAAAAGAGGAGAGGTTTAGATGAGCTGTTGGGAAGAAATCCTTCCCTGGGAGGCTGGGCAGGCCCTGGCGCAGGTTGGGCAGAGAGGCTGTGGCTGCCCCTGGATCCCTGGAAGTGTCCAAGGCCAGGCTGGAGCAATCTGGGATCATGGAAGGTGTCCCTGCCCATGGCAGGGGGTGGAACTGGGTGAGCTTCAAGTCCCTTTCAACCCAAACTATTCTAACATATGGAAAAAATTAGATTTGATCCCTACTTTTGCAGGATGATGCAGGAGCTCTGCTGTGCTTTCCCAGACCAGGGGAAAATGCTCTGACACATGGGATGCTGCTGCTCCCTGTAGCATCCAAAACCCTCCCTGGCAGGAGCAGTGCCAGGGCCTGGGTTGTGCTGTGCTGCCTAAGACATCTTTGGAGTGTCCATGCTGAGGAACAAATGGTTAGGAATACTGCACAACTCCAAACAGTGTGCTCACAACTGCTGGAGCACGTGCTGCAGGAATCACAGCGTGGCTATGGATGGCTTGAGATGTCCTGTCAGTCCTTTGGCATGCAGGCCAGAACAAAACCTCTTGAAAGGAGGGATAGTTTCCAGTGGTAAACCACCCTTCTGCACATTTTCCCATGTGGAAAGTGGCCAACAGGCACATTATAAGTGGTTTGGTCTCTTTTTCAGGGACCAAGCAAACTTGCTTCTGTGATGGGACAGTGATTTTTATGTTCCCTCACTCGTACTGGGATGAGAGCCACTAATGTGCTGGGAGAGGGAAGGAGGCGTAGCTGTGGCTGCAGGACTGAAGAACTTGGTTGGTTTGGGCAAGAGGTGTGCAAGAATTCCTTAGGGAGGAATAGAGAAGCAAAGGGCACAGGCTGCAGCAATCCAGCCCTATTCCTGCTTGCCTGGCATGCTTCTTGTGTCCAAGACCAGCCTGTTTATCCTGCTCCCTCTGCCTGGGAAAGTGAAGTCTTAAGTGGCCTCTGAAATCCAGGATAGCCTGTATCCCAGCTCTTAGGCTGCTCTCCCTGGTGAGAAGAGAGGCAAAACCTGGGGGGATATGACTTTTTCCCCATTTTTATTACCTGAAAATACCCATCTTCACATGAGCTCTCTTTTCTTTCCTAGCTGGTCAAAACCCACAATCTGCTGACCACGAGGAATTACATTTTTGGGTACCATCCACACGGCATCATGGGCTTGGGTGCCTTCTGCAACTTCAGCACGGAGGCCACAGGTGTCAGCCAGAAATTCCCTGGGATCCGGCCGTACCTCGCTACCCTGGCTGGGAACTTCAGGATGCCCATTCTGAGGGACTACCTCATGTCTGGTGGTAAGTGCAGACATGCTGTGCTCCTCCTGCTCCTGCCCTGGGCTCCGAGCTGCCTTCCCCTCTTCAAAGTGACCACTTCCCCTGCCAGCGTCACTCAAGTGTTCCTTTCGCAGAGTTGGTAAGAGGAAGCTGTGAATAAGTGTGAGAAACCCGGTCTAGGGGAAGGGGGTGGATGGTCTTTACAGTCCCTCCCAACCCAAACCAGTCTGTGATTCTGTGAATGTGACCAGTCTGGGCTGCAGTGACTGCCCCTGCTCTGAGTTCATCCTCAACTCCAGGATACTCTTGTCCAAAGGCATCCTACGTCCTCTTCCCCCAGCCACACATCTGGGTGCCTGCCTGGAGTGAAGCCTCTGGGGCGTTCCATGGTTCCAGCTGTTCAGAGGAGCCCCTGCCCTGAATATGTTCCCAGAGAGGGGTCACAGCCATTAGGCAGCGACTGGCATTTTGGGTCTGTTCTAATGGATTCCAGGATTTCAATGCTGGAGGCCTTGTAGGTTATGGCCAGTGTTTAAAACTTTAAAAAAGTGTTCTTGTATGGCCTGAGCTTCCTTTTCAGAGTGAGGATGCCTGTAGGTTGGGTAGAGGTGAGGCAGTACATTTACAGACCATGAACTGAGCAGTCCAGTACCTTGTTTTCTGTTCCTGGAACTGACTCACCAGTAAATGACTTCAAAACAGATCTCTTCATAAAGTAGCATGGTTGGGAAGAAGAGGCTGTATCTGGCTCTGACTTGTTAGGATTGACTGTTTCCAAGATTACTGCCTTAAATTGTTGAGAGAGAGGAAAAACTAAGTGGATCTGATGCAGAACAGGCTTGTCCCTGCCTAGAAAGGGCAGTATCTCAAGCTGGTTTTTATTTTCCTCTAAGTTTCTTTGTAAAGCCTGTAATTTGGGAATTCCTCAGGACAGCAGTGCATGAAAGTTGGATCTACTTTCCAGTCTGTCATTCCTCTAATCCTAGTGATATGTTGCTTCAGTTTCCATGCAGCATCAGCTTTCCTATGCTCTAAAAAACCATGTTCAGTCTGCTCAGCGTGACTGGCAGACAAATCCTGTGGCCAAGCCAGGGCTGCCTCCCTGTGTTTGGAAGGATGGAGGGACATTGGCAGCATCACTGCTGGCCTGGCTGTCCCTGAGCACTGTGGGGACACAGTGGGGAATTCTGCTTCCTCTGCACTTGGGATTTGAGCAAGACTTACAGGTGTGACAAAGTGAACTTTCTGAAAGCCACGGTCTGTCTTCACTTTCTTGCCCTAGAATTGAAGAGTGATGCCACAAAGGCTTTAACATCACTGATAATTCCCTCAATCTGTTGTTTTGTGAATGAACCCCTTCAGGTGAAGTTCTAACAAATCCTAATGCTGTACCAATACACAGGTAGTTGGTTTACAAGTGCTGATGATTTTTACAGTATTTTACAGCCTACTAGAGGGTGAGGGTGCAGCAGGGATCCTGTAAGGCATGAGGAGATGGCCAGAAAATCCTCTGTGCTGTGTGAATGTACTAAAGGGTGGAATTCAGCAATTGGAGTTGTCCCTGTGTCTTATTGCATTTTCTGTAGGCAGGATGTGGTGCTGTGAGCAGCAGGGATCTCCTGCTAACAACTGGGAAAGGGCTGGATGTGAATCTGTGCTGCCCTGTTAGCCAGGGCTGTGTGTTTAGTGTGGAGAATGAGAGGAGGATGAAGGCTGGAGCAGTGAGCACAGCCTGAGCCTTTCAGAGGAAAAGTGGCCAGACTGCTGGAAAAAATGAGCTTTTCATCTTCAAATCCAGCTGGTCTGTCTCAAGCATGGTCTGCTCCCCCCATGTCTGGAGCTGGGACAGGTGATTGCTTTGGTGCCCAGATAGACATGAAGGCTTCCAGACTTGCCCTAATTCCCCAGGGCCTGTTCATCATTTAGTTCTTGGTTCAAGTAATAAATACCATGAGATGTGCAAAATCACCTTCTAAAATTAACTAGTGTGTAATGTGACAGCCTTCCTAGGACAGTGACCTGAAGCCCTTGGGTCTGATGTGTTGTGTGATGGGAATGTAAATGATGGCATCTCACTTCTCCTGGGCTTATCCTTCCAAAACTGTGAGGCAGGAGCAAGCTCTGGCTACAACTGTAGGATAAAAGCAGGAGTTTAGTTTCTAAAAATGCTAAGAAATCTGATTCTCTGCTCTTTAAAGGCACCTTTTTTCCACTGGATTTTTATTTCCCTGGAGTAGGGACTGGTGCTTTAGGGCAGGGATTGCTTTGTAAAGCTGAAAAGGAATCCTATTCCTTCAGAGTGGGATAGAGGGAAAGACCTTCCCGGTCTCTTCTCGGAGTATGGACCAAGCACTCAGTCCCACACATGCTTTCCTTGCCAGGACAGCAAAGGATTGCGTTCTTGCTATGCAAGGACTTCATGTTGTTTCAGGAATATAAATTATTTTTAAAACAAATTCACAGATCTGTCTCAACAGTCCCAAAGGACAACCGATTCCACTACTTAATTCTGCTGAGGAATTGCTCACGTTCAGACGCTCATCCCCCAGAATAACACAACTGGTTTCCTCCCCCATAAAGGTAAACCAGATCCTACTGTGAAGTTTACAGGGAGGGATGTCTGGCACAAATACCTTTGGCATCACTAAGTGCTGAACAAAATCCTTGCTAACGTCTTTCCCAAAAGGAAACCTTTTGAGAGCTGATGTTGGTGGAATTCATGACCAAGTCTAGTGCTCCAGGCCTATGAAGTGCTTGTTTAGTTGGGGCACTGGTTGCCTGATGACACACAGCACCCTCTGTGACCACAGGGACGTTGGGCAACTCAGCCTGTGGTCCAGGCACAAACCTTGTGCTGCAAGTGTGGCTGTGCCTCCAGGGCCACCGCGGTGTCACCGCCTGACCCCTGCGTGTCTCCTGCCCAGGTATCTGCCCCGTGAACCGGGACAGCATCGACTACATCCTGTCCAAGAACGGCAGCGGCAACGCCATCGTCATCGTGGTGGGGGGAGCGGCAGAGTCCCTCAACTGCACCCCCGGCAAGAACTCGGTGACCCTGAGGAACAGGAAGGGCTTTGTGAGGCTGGCCCTGCGCCACGGGTAAGGGCAGGGCAGGGGACAACAGCCTCGGGGCTGGCAGTGCTGCTGCCACTGCCAGGGGCTCCCTCTCAACGGGACCTGCTGGGGCCAGGGGGCTGCACCACACGGCCTTTAAAGGTCCCCCCAACCCAAACCACTCTGGGATTCTGTCCCCTGCAGCAGCTGATGCCTTGGAGGGGTTCTCTTGCCTCCAGCCCCGCTGTGTTGTGAGGATGTTTGCCTGGAGTGTCCTCTGGGACAGGGCAGGGGCATCCCTGGGACAGGGCAGGGGGACCTCAGGGCACAGGGGGACAGGTGTCAGGTACATGTGGCGTCACCTGTGCTCCCCCGTGAACCCCCATGTGTCTGAAATGAGATGCCCATCCAAAGCAGGACTGGGGAATGTGGAAGCTTGTCTGACTGCACAGTGCCCCATGGGCCCACTGCCAGTGCAGTTCTCTTGCAAGCCCTAAAAGTGTATCAGCTCTGTCAGGTACACTCTGGCTCGTTTGTGTCAGTGCCTGGGTGTGAACTCAGCAGCTCTGCAACCTGGCAGAGCCCCCAGCAGTGAGTGTGGGCTTTGCCCTGGGACATCCTAAATCCTTCTGTCTTTCCAGAGCGGACCTGGTTCCTGTCTACTCCTTTGGGGAGAACGAGGTGTACAAGCAGGTGATCTTCGAGGAGGGCTCCTGGGGCAGATGGGTCCAGAAGAAGTTCCAGAAGCACATTGGCTTTGCTCCATGCATCTTTCATGGCCGTGGCCTCTTCTCCTCCAACACCTGGGGGTTGTTACCTTACTCCAAGCCCATCACTACTGTTGGTAAGGCTTTGGTGTGTGTTGTGCCTCTCTAGGGAGCAGCACACTTGAGTCTGTGCCATACCCCTACTCTAGCTTGGTCTTGGATCCTGACTATAAAGCTGCTTTGCCTTCTATATGAAACCTCCCCCAGCTCATTGGCAGCTATACTGGAAGTTTCCAGAGGCCACAAGCCTTCTGTCATGTTCTGCTTCCAGACAGTTTTAAGTGAGTTCTTTTTGGGGGGAAGGTGCTGTAGCTGCTCCCTTTGCCCTTGGCTGGCCAAAGCCAGGAGCAGCCTGGCCCCCACGCCCCTGGGACTGGCACTGGGATGCTCTCTGGTAGCTGAATCTTAAAGCCAACCCTAAAATTTGCCTCTGAGTCTTCCAACCCAAAGCAGCAAGGCTTTGAGGGAAGGTGGGAGAAGGTCAGCTTTGCTTTTGGGGAGTGTTTAGGGGAACACACAAGAACTGACTTCTGGTTCCTGGTCATTGAGGAGGGGTTTGTCACTGCTGTAAACAGAAGTGGGACTTCCCAGCTGCCCTGCCCAGCAGAGGCTCTGCACGGGGGCACTTGTGCAGCTAAAGGGCTGTTGCTGCAGATGTGACAAGGACCCTGGTGGTGGGACAGTCGTGCCTCAGGGCCTGCTAAAACTGGGAGGAACTGGGCAAGAATCTGCCATGCTGGCCATAAGAGGGCAAATCTCCAGGCTGTACAGGAGCATTCAACCTAAAGTGTGGATTTTTCCCTCCTTTTATCAGTTGGAGAGCCTATCACCATCCCCAAAATTGATAATCCATCCCAGAAGGAAGTGGACTTCTACCACAGCATATATGTGGACTCCCTGATCAAACTCTTTGACAAATACAAGAGCAAATTTGGCCTTCCAGAGACTGAGGTCTTGGAAGTCAACTGAGGGCAGTGGCTCAGCAGCACCTCCTCCTCTCAGAACCAACACATCTTCTCCAGGAGTCCAAGCTGTCATCATGTACTTGAAAGCATGTATGGGTGTATGTGTCCTTCAAAGGAAGTGTTTAAAGTATTGCTAGACCACTTTTAAAAATAATAAAGAAAGGCTTTACTTTAGATAAATCCTATTACAAACATCTTTTTATCTAAAAAAAAAAAAAAGGCAAAAATAAAAGCACAACTCCCCATTGCTGTGAGGATTTGGATGGGGGAAAGGATTGCCTTTGTAATCTGCTCTGTACTGCTGTTGGATGAGCAGGGCTGGGTCAGAGACATTCCTGCAGCTGCTGTACCCACTGGTGCCAGCTGTTTTTGGGGGGCAGGAGCCATCTGGTTTCTGCTGTCCCCACTGGTGCCAGCTGTTTTTGGGGGGCAGGAGCCATCTGGTTTCTGCTGTACCCACTGGTGCCAGCTGTTTGGGGGGCAGGAGCCATCTGGTTTTCGAGCTCCAAGGCAGCAGGTTGGTTTGCCCAGCAGAGCAGTGTTGCAGGAGCGTTGCACAAGGGGCATGCTGAGCCATGCTTAGGTAGCACAGGGTGTATTTCTGCTCTGGAAAAGCCCTTTCTGAAAGCACAGGGAGGGTGCCAGGCCCTGGTGTGGCACCTCTTGATAGGTGATGCAGGAAGCCAGATGAGAGTCTGGGCGTGGGTGCTTTGGTGGCTGAGACTTCACCACTGTGTTTGGGTGCCAGGTCTGTCCCAGGTCCTGCTTCCTGCTGGAAACACGGGATTCCCCATGGCCCAGGGTAAGCTCTAGGAGCAGTGCAATCATGTGGCCCTGGTGTTGCAGACCCCATAGGGGTTAAAGGCAATGGGACTATTCATGCAGGTGTTTTGGATCCCAAAAGTGTTTGGGGAAAATTAAGAGTAACTTCTGCCCAAAGGTTGCTTTTAACTACTCTGTCCAGTGAATGTAAAGGAGTAGCCTTTTCACACTTAGGATCTGAAGTGAGCTGCTTTTAAAAGTGTTTATAATAACATGTTTACCTGGATGTTAACACTGCTTGTAGTGAGATTTCTTCAGCGTACAACGTGTTCATGTATAAACCTGAAACATTGCACTACTTGCATGTCTGACCTGCCTTTTCAACTGTCCAGTTGAGTGTATCCTGAGCTCCAAAATGTGCCTTTCTTCCATGCAAGAGGATGGTACTTCACATTCCTGGAATCTTGCCTCTAAAGACAAATGTTCATCTGTCATATTTGATAGATTATTGTATTACAGAGTATCAATTTTTGTACAAATTTCTAGAAATAAACTTGGGCAAAAATAGTGGGCTGCCTTGGTCCCTTGGGTTTTGCAGTGCTGTGTGCTTGGGTTTGTTGCACAGAACTGCTCTGTGTGACTGATGCTGTGCCTTGTCTCTGATGGGGAGAGGAGTGGCTGGGCTCACCAAAAGCAGACCTGGAAGGCTTCAAAAAAGGTGCAGAGGCCATGCCTGGGGGACATGGCTGAGTTGGTGGACCTGCAGAGTGAGGTTAAGGGTTGGACTCTCCTTTAGAGGTTTTTTCCAACCTCACTGATTCTCTGATTCCATTCTACCCTCTGCACTGCCCCTGCATGGGATACCCAGCATAGTTTGAGCAAATCTTTGTGGGTTAAGGGTGGGGTTTTGCCTGTGAGTGTACAAGGAGCTAAGGCAACCTCCATCTATGCACCTTCTTTACTGAGCAGGTCCTGAAAGCTCGTGGTGTTTTCCTCCTTTCAGCAGATTTCTTTGGGTTTTGTTGCCTGGATTTGCATCCCTGGTCCTCACCTGAGGAAATCCCTCTGGCCCCTTTCAGTACTAACAGAGGGCTTTTTAAAGAGTGACTTTTTACATGGGTGGAGAGTGATAGGGACAAAGGACACTGGTTTTAACCTAGGGGAGAGATTTAGATGAGATGTTGGGAAGGAATTCTTGGCTGGGAGGGTGGGCAGGCCCTGGCACAGGTTGGGCAGAGAAGCTGTGGCTGCCCCTGGATCCCTGGAGGTGTCCAAGGCTGAGTTGGACTGGGCTTGGAGCAACCTGGTCTAGTGGGAGGGCGCCTGCCCATGGCAGGGGGTGGCACTGGATGAGCTTTAAGGTCCCTTCCAACTCAAACCATGCTGGGGTTACTCTTGTCAGAGCCCACATCCTTCTGGCACGGGAGGTGCAGAGTGCTCCAGAAATAGCACCAGTGCTGAAAAGTTCACATGGGCTTTTTTGGTAACAGGAGAGGATTTAACCTGTTACCTCTGGGCTGGGGCTGGCCTGTGAGCCATGGCAGGGATCCATCAGTGCTGGCTGACTTTCTAAGCTTGACACTGAGCGCCAAACTTATTCTTTGCCCTTTTCAGGCTTGGCCAACAGGGTTTGGAAGTCTCCTGCTCAGGAAGGTAAATCTGATGTGTTGCTCCCTTCCCCTTTTCCTCACCCCTCATAGGATTGATTTGAATCCCTGTTTTCTGCTGCAGACATTAAGGCTGGGTTTCCAGTGGCTCCTGTGGAACTGCACGGCAGGAAAAGCCATGGATGCTCTGCCCACTCTGCCTTTACCTGCTTGTGACAAGCCCCTGGAAACCACCCTTGGGCCGGACTGGTTCTGGCCGAGCTGTCCCGCAGGGTTGGTCCCAAAGCCCAGCTGCAGCCTGCAGTGCCCCGAGGCAGGGCAGCAAGGGGGTTATTCCAGACCCGGCTCCCTTCCCAGCCCTGGGATGGGACATCATCATGGCCAGGCTTGGTGAACGCAGATTTGGGCAGGGCTCTCCCCACACTTGCTGCAAGCGTGCTGGGGGCTAAAGAGGCCGATGCGAGATGGGTAAGTGTGGTTGCAAAAGGC
This sequence comes from Grallaria varia, assembly GCA_013396735.1. Taxonomy (NCBI): domain Eukaryota; kingdom Metazoa; phylum Chordata; class Aves; order Passeriformes; family Formicariidae; genus Grallaria; species Grallaria varia. The sequence continues at coordinate 333,563 of VWZG01006095.1, read as the reverse complement.
ACAGCAGAAAGTCTCCATGGGCAGTGTTGGTGAGGCACGGCTCTTTCTGCCTTGTCTTTTCTCCTCCAGACTGACTCTGCGTGCGTTCTCAAAGGCATCAGCAGCGTTATGGATGGTGTGTCTCCATATCTCCTGATTGGAGGCCAGACTGGACCACTGATGGTAGTCGATGTTATAGACGCTCGTGACAAATTGGAAGAGCCAATTTGTATTAAATCAAAGATCGAATTTATTAGCAAGCGATAAGAGAGCAAAACAGCGCTGGGCAGCTTGGAGAGACTGTGCTCTGCCAAAAGTCTGCACCATACTGAGGAAAAATCTCTATATTTATACAATTTTTAACTCTTGTGTACGTGATCTGGTTATCTCCGCATTGTGTATGTGTCCTTGTTGACAGTTACCAGGCGGTCGTAAATTGCCTCTTGGAGTTTTTGTTAGGTGATGGATGTTTTCCTTCAAGTGTAAATTGTCAGGATGTAAGGATTACCCTAATTGTCTTGAGGTGGGAGATGTCCCCCTCTCCCATGTAAATCACCAGGATGTGAAGTTTACTTTAACTGGATACCCATGGCCTTCGGTAAGTAGGGGTCTCTCCACATTCCTGTGACTTTTAGATAAGCAGATGAAATCTTCTTTTCTTATGTTTTTATGAACAAAGTTAACTCATTCATTACAGTCGATATGGCCCAGGCTGGGGTGTTGTTTCAGGGAGTCCTTGGCTCTCCTCTTTAGGCTCCTCTCCTGCGGCAGCCGGCGGTGGGTGCGCCGCGGAGCGCGATCTGACAGAGGCTGGGACAGGGGTCCAGGGCTAAGCAGCGGGGGCGGGCGCTGCCCTCGTGTGGAGCCCTGGGGAACTGCAGGGTACCAAACGCAGCGCTGCCCTCGTGTGGAGCCCTGGGGAACTGCAGGGTACCAAACCCCCAAGCCCAGCGCTCGGGGCTCGGGCTGCGGCGAGGAGGATGCGGGGGGCAGGAAGGGCTGCTTGCCCCCGGCAGGGATGTTTTACCAGTTTAGCCCAGGCAGCGGCACCGCGCGGAATAACAAATGCATTTCTACACCGCGAGTCCGCAAAGCTTCGCGCTCTAAAATGGTCCTTTTCGGAAACAGCTTAATTAAGTTTTTCCCTTTAAAGAAAAATCCATACTATTACACAAATAGGCATTTCCTTGCCTGTTTCCGGCAGGGATTCAAGAGACCCCCCCTTGTGCAGATGAAAGGGCAGGAAAACAAAATGCCAACGCAGGGATTTCTCTACTCTGCCCTGGGCTGTTCTGTTCTTCTCGGGGCTGGGGGTGAAGATGTTTCAGCAGCCTGTAAGAGGAGCCTGATGGGAATTTGAACTCCATCCATGGTCGTTTACTGGTTCCCTGGCTCCTCCCAAATCTGATCCACTCTTGTTCTGGAATTCTATGACTCCTTAACCCCAGCAAAACCCAGCACGTCTTTAAAGTGTTTCTTCAAGAGCAAATGATTTTTTTTTTATCTGCTGCCTTTCAAATCTGTTGCTGTTGGCGTTGTTTTCAGGGAATGATGGGTGCGTGGACCTGAGATACTGGCAAATTGTAGGGATACTGCTCTCAATTTTGCTACAGGAGTCTCACCCACCAGTTATAGTGTTATATGAACCTGAATGTTTTTCTTGGGAAAAGATATTTCAACATGTTTATTTCTGCAGAGGAGTGTTACCAAATAGTTTAGAAGTTGTTTGAATTAGCTTGTTAAAACATCCAAACAACAGGTTATTGTCCAAAAGAGCTGGAAGGGGGTCTAATGGCAGGGGGTTGTAAAAACTGCCTTCAGGAGGATGTCATTTCCTCATCACGGTGGCCAGAAAGACAAGCTTTCACCGGGAAAAAGTTTAACAAGTTCAATAAAGGTTCAAAGAACCTCACAAAAGCTTCTTGCTTTGAAAACAACGTGAGCTGTCTCTCGATGGGCTGTGCTTTGAGTGTGGTGAAAGAGAATTGCTGCCACGAAAAGTCATGCTGGGATCTTGCCAGGCTTCCCAAGCAAGGCAGAGGGAGCAGAGGGGCTCCAGCCCTGGAGCATCTCCGGGGCCTCCTCTGGACTCTCCAGCAGCTCCTGCTGCTGCTGTTCCCCAGGGCTGGGGGCTGCTTTTCGTGAGGCTCACACAGTCCCACCTCTCCAGCCTGTCCAGGTCCCTCTGCATGCTCCATCCCTCCTCTCCAGAGAGTGCCCACAGCACTCGGCTTGGGCGGATGGGGAGGTCATGGATGTGGGCACCTCTCCACGTGGTAACACCCCCCAGGAAACACCCACCCGTGACCTCCCCAACGATGCAGACAGAAAAGTGCCAGCCTTTCGATGTGGTCCAGCAATTCACACGGGGGTGTCCCAGGGCACCAGTGGACTCCCCAGGGTCCCTCCAAGGCCGGGTGCAAGGTGGGCTGGGCAGGACTGCTCCCAAAGCAGGGGGAAAGGAGCCACTCCCCAGCTGCAGCCTGCAAATACCCTGCTGGAAATACTCCAACAACCCCGGGAAATGAATTATTTTAAGCCCCAAAGGGATTGTTGTTTTGTTGTGATTCAGGCACGATCTGGGTTTTTAAATGGCTCTCGTTGTGTTGAATGGTGGCCTGCGCAAGGCAGGGACTAAACCTCTCCAAACTCATGAAAATCGGATGTAAATCTGAAACCCCGAGAAACTCCTCGTTGTGTAACACCCTTGGAAGTGGTTGCTTATAAGATAGCAAAACCCAGAGATAAATCTGAAATTTAGAATGAGGCCAAAGCTTTAGCTGGAACTCTGCAGGGACTTCTTTGGAGCTGTATCAGCTCCACTGCTACAGAATCATATTTGAATTTTCCTCCGGGGGGAATTTTGGTTTTTAATCCCTGAATTACGGGCTAGAGCTCTCAGTCTACATCAAACAGCAAATTAAATGCAATCTCCATATACGGGGCAGGTGAGCTGTGTGTTAAATAACTCATTTGACTTTTCTAAATGTCACTATTTTAGGAAAGTTTTGAGATAATCACCTGCTCCTGCGGAAAGGAATAAAAATAGGAAAACCCCACTAGGGTAATGTCCTGCGGACTTTGAATCCACTGTGTGAGTTAGTGGCCTGGTTTGGTCTGGGATAGAGTTCCTTTTACTCCTAATAGCTGGTGTGGGGCGGTGTTTTGGATTTAGGATGAGAGTACTGTTGATAACACTTTTTATGGAAGGGGAAGGTGAACGAGTGGAGAAAAGTCAGTCACAGAAAAGTCGCATTTCATCCAAGGATGTATTTATTTTTTTAAAAGAAAGGATGGATTTCTATTTTTTTTTAATATTGGGGGCAAACAAGCAGTGGCATCTTCCCACTGTCTCCATAAATTGGTTTTAGTGATTTATCTCAGGAAAAACTGTTCTTACAGCTGTGATCTTCTCTGATTTTCTATCTAATTGTGAGCTAGAACTAGTTTTGCTCACTGGAGGAAGCATATCTTCTGAGATTCAAAGTCAAAAAGCATTCCCCAAATTTCTTGATGGTATTTTGTCATTCTGAATGCATTTTTCACAGCTTGGGCAAGGAAAGCCCCCAGATTTCATCTTGAAAAGCAAGTTTCAATCCTCGAAGGTGAAGATGGAAAGTTCAAAAGGAAGGAGCACATATCTTGTAATGGACCAGAAACAAGGAGGTGAATCAAACTGATACAACAGGTCCAAAATTACTATGTTTGAACTTCCTGATCTCAACAACATGGCTCAGGAGTCTGCATACTTAAAAATAGCACACTTTGCTGTTGAAAAGACTGACATGGTAGGGGTTTTTTTCATCACAAGTTAAAAATGGAGATGCCCTGGTTCCCAAAAGATCTTAAACAAAAAAAAAAAAAAAATAAAAAGGGCCACTGTTTTTAATCAATTTCCCCCTCTCAGAGACAGCAACATCCAGAACTCACACACAACTCCAGCTGACAATGCCCAAAACTTAAGCGTGAGCTATTGAATTTATTGGATGCCTATGTGTAAAATCAAATGATTTTGTACAAGAAGTCCACATAGATGGTCACTATGTGGTAAAACAGGCAATTATCCAGGGGGAAAGTTCAGCAGCTGTTTGAACTCCTGGGCAACACTCTGGAGAAAGGCAGGGCGGCTGCAAGGGAAGGAGGAGGATGGAAGGGCAGCCTGCAAGGTTGGCCACTGAACTCCACCAACCTTGACTTTTCCCTCCAGTTTTCGTTGTTCTTCCTCTTTCCAATGCGTTCTCTGTTGGATACCCCAGGCCACCACCCTGGGGACATGGGGACAGTGCTGCTGCCATGCGTGTCACTGCAGAGGGGCATGGGGACAGCGCTGCTGCTGCCACGCGTGTCACTGCAGAGGGACATGGGGACAGCTCTGCTGCTGCCACGCGTGTCACTGCAGAGGGGCATGGGGACAGCGCTGCTGCTGCCACGCGTGTCACTGCAGAGGGTCATGGGGCAGCCCGGGAGTGCCAGGGGCGTGTGCTGGTGTGGTGGGCGCCCGGCAGGGACGTTCCACGTGGCGTGGGAGCTGCGTGGGGCTGAGGACGGGGGCGCTGGCAGGGAGGAGGAGCAGGGAACAGGCTCTGCAGCACTGCACAGCACGCTCAGCCTGCCCAGAGCCTGCCGGCGCACTGGGAACAGGCATTTCCAGCACACGCCACGCGTGGGGCGGGCGCGAGGGGCGGCAGGACAGGTGTGCCCGCAGAGCAGGCACAGGTGTGCCAGTGCCGGCACTGCCATGGGCATGAGCGTCTCCAGCACGGCTGCCTGTGCCGGGCAGGGCCTGCAGGGCACGGGGGGCACCGGCGGGGCGCGGGCGCGGGATCGGCGCGCCCTGAGCTGTGCGGTACGTGGGCATGGAGCTGCTGCGGCGGGCATGGCCCCCTGGCCAGGCTGGATGGCACCCTGGCAGGGTGGGATGGAGGGAGGTGCTGAGGGGTGGCTGCGTTGGGCTCTGGGGGCTGTGGGCATCAAGGTTGGTCTGATGTGGGCTGAGCTGGCATGGAGTGGGATGGGTTGGTCTCATGGTTGGGTTGGTTGGTGGGGCAGGCTGGGGTGACGTGGGGCAGCTTCACAGAATCCCAGAATATGCCAATTTGAAGGCTCCCACAAGGATCATGGAGTCCAACCCTCAGCCCTGCCCAGGCCCATCCCCAAGAGTCCCACCCTGTGCCCCAGAGGATCATCCAAAGGCTCCCTGAGCTCTGGCAGCCTTGGGGCTGTGCCCACTGCCCTGGGGAGCCTGGGCAGTGCCCACCATCCTCTGGGGGAAGAACCTTTTCCTGAGATCGCACCTACCCCTGCCCTGACACAGCTCCAGCCATTCCTTGGTGCTGTCCCTGGTCCCCCCAGAGCAGAGATCGGTGCCTGTCCCTCCTCTGCCTCTCCTGAGGTAGCTGGACCTGCACTGAGGTGTCCCCTCAGCCTCCTCTTCTCCAGCTGGACACACCGAGTGCCCTCAGTGTCCTCACACTCCCCTCCAGGCCCCATCCTGGTGGGCCCTCCTTTGGACAGGCTCCAAAGGCCGGATGTCTTTTTTGTGTTACCATGAGACAGAGGGATGTGATGTGGGCAGGGTGGCCTGTTGTGGGGCAGGTTGGTGGCACATGGGGCAGGTGGATGTGATGTGGGGCAGGTGGGGGTGACGTGCAGGAGGTCAGGGTGATATGGAGGAGTGGATGTGACATGGAGGAGATCCCCATGCTGTGCAGAAGGTGGATGTGATGTACAGGAGGTGGATGTCCCACTCAGGAGGTTGCTGGGACACTCAGGAGGTCCCCATGCTGTGCAGGAGGTGGATGTCACAAGCAGGAGGTTGCTGTGACACACAGCAGGTTGCTGTGACACTCAGGAGGTGGATGTCCCACACAGGAGGTAAATGTCACACAGGAGGTGGATGTCCCACTCGGGAGGTAGCTGTGACACCCAGAAGGTCCCTGTGACACTCAGGAGGTGGATGTCCCACACAGGAGGTAAATGTCACACAGGAGGTGGATGTCCCACTCGGGAGGTAGCTGTGACACCCAGAAGGTCCCTGTGACACTCAGGAGGTGGATGTGATGTACAGGAGGTGGATGTTCCACTCGGGAGGTCCCTGTGACACTCAGGAGGTGGATGTCCC
>VWZG01006095.1:244880-327125 GCA_013396735.1 Grallaria varia | reverse complement strand
CCCACTCCGGAGGTCGCTGTGGCACCCAGGAGGTCCCTGTGACACTCAGGAGGTGGATGTCCCACTCGGGAGGAGGCTGTGACACTCAGAAGGCCCCTGTGACATTCCGGAGGTCCCCGCGCGGCGCCATCCCGGCCGGCCCGTGGCCATGACAACCCGTCCCCCCCGTTCCCCCCGCCCAAGTATTTCCGCCCCACCACGTGATGACAACAGCTCCCGCACACGTGACAGAGCATGCGCTGTCAATCAAATCCATCCTCTCCAATCACAGCCCGTCCCTCCAGGCCACGTCCCGCCTTCCGGAAGCGGGAACTCCAATCGGCGCCGCGCCCGTTCCAGCGGTTTGACAGGGCGGGCGGAGAGGAGAGTTGATTGGCGTCACAGTCAGCCAGTGACAGCCCCAGAATGCGGCGGCGGTCCCGCCCTCCCGGCGCGAAGGCCAATGGCGTGGCGGGGCCGGCGCGGGGCCCGCCCCCCGGCACTGCGGTAATATGGCTCCGGAGCGGCGGCCGCGCCGGGCTGGCCCCGCCAACCCCCCCTGAGAGCCCGGCGGGCCCGGCCTCCGCCACCGCCATGAGCTCGGCCCCCGCCGCCCTGCCGCCCGGCTCCGCCGCCCGCGCCCTGCACGTGGAGCTGCCCTCGCAGCAGGTACGGCCGGGCCTGCGCGGGGGGGGGGAGTGCCCTGGCGTCAGCAGGGGGGCTCCCTGCGGCCTGAGGTGTGCCGGGGTGCACAGGGGGGCTCCCTGAGGCCTGAGATGTGCTGAGGTGCACAGGGGGGCTCCCTGAGGCCTGAGGTGTGTCGGGGTGCACAGGGGGGCTCCCTGAGGCCTGAGGTGTCCTGGGGTGCACAGGGGGGCTCCCTGAGGCCTGAGGTGTCCTGGGGTGCACAGGGGGGCTCCCTGAGGCCTGAGGTGTGTCGGGGTGCACAGGGGGGCTCCCTGAGGCCTGAGGTGTGTCGGGGTGCACAGGGGGGCTCCCTGCGGCCTGAGGTGTGCCGGGGTGCACAGGGGGGCTCCCTGAGGCCTGAGGTGTGCCGGGGTGCACTGGGGGACTCCCTCAGGCCTGAGGTGTGCCGGGGTGCACAGGAGGGCTCCCTTAGGCCTGGGGTGCATAGGTTGAAGGGGGTGCTTCCTGTGGTGAGTAGGGGTGTCCTGGGGTGCCAAGGGTCCTCCCTGAGCTATGGGGTGTCCTGGGGTGCCCCGGGGTTCCCTCTGATGTGTGGGGTGTCCTGGAGTGCACAGAGGATCCTCCCTGAGCTGTGGGACGTCCTGGAATATGCAGGGGGCTCTCCCTGAGCTGTGGGGTGTTTTGGGGTGATTAAAGGTGCTTCCTGGGGTGATTAGGGTGTCTTAGGGTGAATAGGGGTGCTCTCTGACGTGTGGGGTGTCCTGGGGTGAAGAGGCTGTTTCCTGGGGTGAGTAAGGGTGTCCCGGGGGGGTTAAGGGTCCTCCCTGAGCTGTGGGGTGTCCCTGGGTGGTTCATGGTGCTCCCTGTGGTGTGGGGTGTGCTGGGGTGAATAGGGGTGTCTTGGGGTGGTTAAGGGTGCTCCATCTGCCCCCCTCGTGGTGTGCTGGGGGTGGGCACGCATAAAACACGCCGTGCATCTGCAGAGGGTGAAGTGCTCCCTCCCCATCACATCCTTCCTCGGCCCGGCTGTGTTTTTCCTGTTTGCTGATAGTTGGCTTTTGGCTCACTGGGCAGCCGTCCCACGTGTTAATTTGGGAGAGCACTGGGAAGGAAGGGTAAGCCAGGCAGGCTAGGCTCAGTCTGAGGCTTTAGCAATCCCTATCAAACCCAGGCTGTGCCCTTTCCCCTCTGGCACTCAGTGGCTTTTGTTGAACAGGAGCTGCAGCAGGAGTGGTGGAGGGGGGATAATTAACCAAACCTTGCTTTTCCTTAGAAATACTGTAAGATGTGAGTCTGCACGTGATGTTTGTGTTCATTGACTCTTATGTGGTAGACACACAATCTGAGTTACTTGAGCTACGTGGGAAGTTCCTAGAAGAAAATCAATAGGTGTCAGCTTGAAGTAGAGCTGTAACAGCCCCTAGGATGAGCATGTTTTACCAGACACCCACTTAGGGGCAAAGGAGGGGATGGAGGTGGCTCTTGGCCACCTGACCCTGATTTGAGAGCAAGTACTTATTCTAAAATGTGTGTCTGTTCTGTGTTAATGAATGTAAACGTGAGCACTGCTCTGCATGAGCTTTAGAGGAAGCAGTGTATCCTCCAGGAGATCCACTGTGGCCTTCTCCCTGCTGAATTTTTGGATTTGTTTTTTCTTAGGCTTGTGCAAGGAATGCTGCAGGGAGAAGCCTGAGTTATTAGTCATTGGACTTCCTTTATGAAAGTGAGACCAAAACATGGGCTTTTTCTTCTAGGAGCAGAAACTTTTGTAGGAGTTTGTAGAAACAGAAACTGAGGCATCAATTATAGGATGTTCCAGTTGAGTAAATATTTGGTTGGAGCCATCTAGGATGCTTGTATGTTAGTTGTAGCAAGTGTGAGGCTGTGGCAGAGGCCGAGGCATTGTTGTGCTGTGTGCTCTGCAAACACAAGGCCCGTGTGCTGGGGACCTATGTGCTGTCTATGCCTGCAGTCAAACACAGAGGCTCCCAGACTGCTGATAGCACACTGATAACAAACCACCCTCTTTCCCTGCAGTATCTGAGCTTAAAAGTCTGTTACTGAACTACAAGATACTTTGAGGGGGCTCAGCACACTGGAGCTATTTTACTTCAGAATCATGAAAAAGGAGAGAAAGGTCATTCCCAGTTCATTGTACCACCTCTGTAGTGCCGAATCTGGCTGATCTGAGCTCTGTGGTGCTTCATAAGGCAAGGTAATTGTTTGCTACCTGCCAGCACAAAAATCAGCTCAGTGATTTGTTTCAGTAGGCAGTTTCTCTAGAACACCCTGTGCTGCATTTTTCCCCTCTGAAGATGAGAGCAGGATGGTCTGAGTCATGGCTATAAATCTCTAGAGACCAAGCTCTCAACTGTGAACTTGAGGTGAGTGCTTTTAATGACTGAAGTGACACACTAAAGACTGAAGTGCTGAAGGTGTTGGTCTAGATTTAGTTATTTCAGTTACTTTCACAGTGATTAGAAAATGAAACTGCGGACACTCCTGCAGGAGTGCAAAGTCATGTCCAAAACCTTTTGCCACTTGTGTCAAACTGACTGACCTCTTCTTTAACTTGTTTGTTGGTGGCAGGACAACTAGGCTGAAGAGTGCCTTTAGTGGTCTTCTGTGTTTTTAAGAGGGAGAAATAGAGGATATGGCTGTAAAGAAATGCATCTGGTTAAGCGTAAAATTCCTGGTTGAATCCCTTAGTAATTGTGCCAGAATGTAATTTTCTTGTGCTGGAAGAGAGAGTCTAACAGAACTGAAAATGTGAAATAATTACACTTCAGAAGCAGAGGTTCCTTAGGAGTATCTCTTCCCAGTTGCTTGATGCAGAAAAACCAGGAGGGTCATGATAACTTAGGGATTTCTGAATTCAGTCCTGTCATTAAAAGCAGTTCAAAGCAATAGAGGGGTTGGGGAAGCCAAACCTCTCAGACTTCTTTATCCTCGATGGAAAGAGTTGGGCAAAAATGCAGCCTGAGCATAGAGGGCCAGTCATGCTGCAGTCAAATGATCTGGTGAATGTTCCTGTGCTAATTGCTGGCCAGAGCAGATGCACGTGTGGCTGTCTGGAGGCAGGAAAGCACGTCCTTTGGGCTCCAGAACCAGGGGCTGGGAGGGAGGGGAGAGGCACCTGGTGAAGGTGGCTGTGGTGGGAAGGAGGGCAGGGCTCAGTGTCCCACTGCACAGCTGGGAATGGGCTCAGGCCAGGGGCCCAGTATTTTCTGTACCTGCAGTTCACAGACCCTAACTGGAGATTGTGATTGTCCTTTTTGGCTTTAAGCTCTTATGCCATGATCCTTCCCATAAAGAAATGGGAAGCTGATAACAAGGTCCAAATAGCTCACGGACTCCCGCAGAAGTGAAGATTCTGCCCATTCTCTGAAAGTTGTTGTAGAAGAAATCATTCCAATGAGCTACATTTAAAGAAATGGTATATACTAAACATTTAACAGTTTTTGAGCTTTTGGGATGTTATTAATTACATGAGCTTAGTGTACATGCTTCAGAAACTTGCACTGCTGCCCTGTATAACCCAGGATGCAGAGGAAGGGAATTTGGGAGTGAAGTGAACTTTGAAGAAAAAGGGGTTTTTTCTTCTGAAAGTGTTCCCAGCAAGAGCTTCCCAGGGACAAATGGAAGTTCTTCTGGACGGCAGGTACTTCTGGATGCCATTAATAGATAAACCCATTGGTTTCTGCAGTTGGAAATGACAATCCAGTGTAATCAGTCCTGTGGGTGTAAGTTTAAATACTTGAGGTGATCCAAGTGACTAGAGGTAAAGCAACATGAGAAGAGTATGTGTGAATTAGAACAAGGCTGTAATTTCATGGTTTCTTTCTTTAAAGATGCATACCAGTCATGTACAGCATTTTGGGGAACATGGCACAAAGAAGGGGATTCAAAGTGCGCTGGCAAAAAGTGTTTGAGGGGTCTGGTGTGTGGGAGAAGTGAAACAATTACTGTAGGGGCCCAGGGCTGCACATGAGTGAGACTTTCATCTAACACAGTATCTTTTTTAAAACAGTTTTACATAACTCTTGTTATATATTCCCCTGAGTAATATGAAAACAAAGACTGACTCGTAAATATTTTACTTCCCCTTTCCTACTAAATGGTGAGGGGGAAACTCAGAATAGTGGATGGAAAGTTGTATTTGAATATTGCTTTCACTTCTCTGTGACACGCTGTTTTTAAACACTGAGTTGGGAGGGAAGTGCTGCTCCAGTGAAACACCACAGCAGGAGTGCTCTTACCCCTGTGCCCAGCTGTGTAGTTGTTTCGTGTTTGTTAGAGACAAATTAGGAGGAAATAGTAGCTGAAGTTCTGTAAAGTTCCAGTTGTAGCCCAAAAGGTTGGCTGTTCCCCTGGGATAGGTTTTTGCCATCTGCACTGTACTGCCTGTTTTCCCTGAGGGATGCAGGTGTGTTTTGCAGATCTCTGGTAAATTAGAGACTATTCTGTCCAAAAGCTGTACTAAATCAGCCTTGATGTGTTATCTGGGAGATTTGTGGGGCGTTAGGGAATGTTCTTAATCGAGTGAGGAAAAGGTCTTGCTAGCTTAAAGACTAAAGTCTCATTTATGAAGAGAGACTTACTGGTTTGCCCTTGGTTTGTCATCCAGCAACACGATAAACATTAATATGCTTTAGGTTATTAATCAGCATGTGCTGTTTGCTTGTGCAACCTGGTGCATCCTTAAAATCAAGTGTTGCTTTAAGGTCAAAAGTGCCTTTGCTTTGATTTTGTTGATGCTCTGGGTTCCATAAGGCCCTGGGTACTTTTTGTGTCCTTCCTTCTGAGCGTCATCTTGTTTTCCATTGCTTAACTGGTACTCCCCGATCATTCCCACAGCTAATATGGACTAATGCTCCCTTGCCCAAGGCGATGTTAAGAGGCTTAAGGGACTTCTCTGAACTGCTGCAGTGTTATTAATGAGGTGGGACTTGTACCCTGATGTTCTTTTCTACCCCACGGCTTAGTTCCCACGCCGTGTCAGAGAAGCAGTTGGAGTTTTGGTCTTTCATCTTGTGAGTAAATACTTACTTAGACAAACTCAAAGAAAAATATCAGTAAGGGAAGATGGTATTTCTGCTTCTTAAAGGTCTTGGTTAAAGATGGAAAGACTGTCTAGTTCCCTGTTATTTGTATCTTATATAAACACCCACCAAGAGGAGCTTTGTCTGGCCAGCGGGCAGTGCTTATAAGATTTTCTTAACCCCAGTCGGAGCAATTTTTTTTAGTGTGTACTGACAGTTCCTACTCCTTGGAGCTGTGGTGTTTGCCAGCTCCCTGCATCTGTCACCCTTGATGCTGTAGTGCCCATAACCAAACACAGCTGTTGAAACAATACACAAGAAAGAACTTCTGCCCAAGTCCCTGTGGGGGCTCATGGTTTTGCTTTTGGACCCTTCCTGCTACCACTACATTTGTGTTAATTCTGTGTTTTGAGTCTTGTTCTGTCACACTTAGCCAGCTGTCCTCTTTGTATCCTGAGACAGAACGCTGTGTCTTCTGTACCTGCCCCTACTTTATGCTTTAAATAACAGGCTTTTTCAGTCTTTCTGCAGAGACAAGCACAAATTTTGGATGTGGAAATAAGGATGGGGATGCAGGAAACAAATGAGATGTGTGAATATTGTGGGCTTCCAGTGAGTATCAGTTTTGGTCTTAGTTGTCTCATTGCTTTTGAGCTCTACAGAAGGTGGTGTAGTTTTTCTACATGTGATTATGTGCAGTTGTGTTCCTATGGTGCATCTTTGAACTGGTGTTGGCCTCAGATCTGGTTCATGGCAGGCACAGCTTTTTAAAGGCTGTGGCCAGCAAGAAGCTCAATTTTAAAAAGGAAAATGAGTTCCTGGATGGCTGTTGAATGCCATCACTTGATGTGAAGAGAGAGAGGTATGAAGGAGGGGCAATTACAAGGAGAACCACAAATGATTTGTTGCACTAATGGTGTCTGGGTAGCTTTGAGGGCCTTGCTGTCTTCAAGCGTATACTGGAAGGACATTAAAATAGAATTCAAAAAAATTCCTTCTGGTTGTGTCCCACAAAATTGCATGTCACATACTTCTGCTTTGCTTCTGAAGTAGATTTGAAATCACATGTGAATCTCCTGACTCTGAACTGTGGAAAACTGTTAAATTACAAACCTTATAAATCTTCCTGGCAAGTATGTAAGTTGGAGTACAAGCGTTTTCTTGTTCTACTGTGGTTTTAAGCAACAACACGTCTGAGAAATTGAAGTAGTTAGTGAAAACCTGAGGAAGTGGGAAGGCATTTATAAGGAGGTGTGGAGCAGTGCTGTGATAATGAATAATGCTCAATTTGGCTAAATGCAGATCACATTTTGATAACTTTTTGGATCTAGAGCTTAAGACAAGGAAAAATCCACCCCACCACAACCTGCCTGCTGAGTGCTACAAAGCACACAGAGCCCTGTGTTCTAACGTGACTTAATTCTGACAAATATTCAGACACCCAAATAGCTGGCATTGCAAGCTCAAGGCTGTTAAGTTCAACACCACTAGATTTGCTATAGTAATGTTTGTACTGCTAACTAATCTTTGCCTCCTGCTTTAATGCTGAAATAGTTGGACGGATTTTCCTTGAATTCTTCCAGAGCTACTCTGGGTCATAAAGCAAGGAAGCAAGCTGGGAAACTGTCAAGAAAGCCAGGTGTAAACATTGTGTATCATCTTCTACAGAGATCAGGGCTGATCCTGACCTGAAAAGAATTCATGGAATATTTTCCCTTGAGAGAATCAGGGGTAGGACAGTAGCCTGGGAACAGAGATGAAATCTCTGTCCTCGTGTGATAAAAACTATCTGGTAGGGAGGGTGCTCCATTGAAGGCTAAGGGATTGGTGCTGGAATTGTGGCCAGTGTTGAAAGTCCTGTCCAGTACATCTTCTGCAGAAACAGTGGTTGCTTTTCAGCTCTTCAGGCCTCTGAGAGAGCTCTGAGTGCTGATTTGCTTTTGGCAAATTTGAGCTTTTTAAGTAATTTATGTACGTTTCAACTTTGCTTGCACAAGAAGTTTTCCCAGCCTTCTTATGGTGATTTTATTATTGTATTTAGACTTCAGGCAAAAGGAAGTTTGTGGGTTTTTATTCTTTCCCACACACACTCCTTTTGGAATTGGAAACATTCTCTTGAACCTGTGATGCTTTTGCACCTTACATTGGTTACACGGAAAGTCATGAGGAATGGGTGGGTGGGGAAGCCTTTTTCCAATCCAGCCACATAATTTTCTTTCTGGCCAATCGAATTTAAGCTTCAGTCTGGAAAATGCATTCCTGTTTACTAACTTCTTAAAAAAAAAAAAATCTGAGTGTTCTAAGAGAATTTCTGTACTTGCTCATGGCCATGGGGGACCCACTGCCAGGCTGTTGTTAACACCCGGGAGAGTCTTCAGCCTAACCTGTCCCAGAGGGGCTGTTTGAAGGCATCTTGGATGGTTTTTGCTGGAAGAAGCTGGCCTGCCTTGCTGAAGTTCAGATGATGCTTTGAAACCTTTCAAATGGATTGAACGTGTCCAAGTGCCTGCTGGGAGTAAGAATTCCTGAACAGCTTTGCTGAGGGGGTCAGTGCTAAAGAGGGCAGAGCAGGAGGGCGGCGGGAGGCAGATGTGGGGCAACGAGAAGACAGAGCTCCCCTTCTCCCAGCAGTGAGGCTTTAGATCATCTCAGCTGCTGGTGGCATGATGGGCTGCATGTGGTAAGAATAGGCTGTGCTGGTGCTCTGTTAATGGCCTGAGCTTCACAAGTGATGCTTGGAGCCATAGCGAGTGAGTACTGGAGACAGAGAAATGCTGTTTGCCTGGGTTCTCATCCAGCTTGGATATATGACATTATTATTTTTTTCCCAGGGTCGTCAGATTCTTGTAAAAGGATAATAAAGTGGTTAAGGTGGAAGAGGAGTAGAACTCTGTGCTTTTTTTGCTACCCATTATGTGACCCTGAACAAATAATTATGAAATTCCATGGATACTTGAGGTAGTCCTGTTCTCCTTGTGGTTTCATGAACAGTCCAGACCTTATGTTAACAACTGTGTACTTCTCTCCATTGTTTGACATTACCTCTTCTTGCCTTCCTCCCATCTCTGCAGTGGTTTTTTTTAATGATACCAGATTATTAGACAAAAAAGCAGTGCGTGGCTTGGTCACTTCAGTTTCTCGGGGCTGGAGGGAAGCAAAGGGTGGTGTCTGGATCAGTTTAAGCCATTAAGAAACTGCAGTGTTAGTTTGCCTGCCCTGTCCTGCTTTCGTGGTGGACACATCTGCTTAGGGAGCTGCATTGGAGGAACTGAGCCAGATGTTGAACTGACTTCTGGGTTTGGCAGCTCTGCCCTGACCCTCACCACGAGACTACACAAAGCACATTGTGTGGGCTGGGAGCAAGGAGCTGGATGCTGAAGGTGGTCTTTCAGGCAGAGGTGGTGAAAGATTGGTATCTTAGGGGTGAGGGAACTAAAGCACCAAGGGACCAGACAGTTTCAGTCCTTTAAACATTGGGAGACTTGGTAGACTGTGGAGTTCTGGTATCATCTGATGAAAAAGCAGAGTATTAGCAAGGCTGAGGATCAAAATCCTTTATTCTGTAGCAGTCTGACTTGTTTATGGCCTGTGGTAAATGTGGAGGGGTTCCCAGAAAGCCCTTGAATGGGAGCACTAGATACGTTACACAACTGCGAATAGTTCTTCAGCGTGATGGAAACAGTGCTTTTCCTGAGTGAGGAAAAAGCCCCCTGGCTTCTGAGAGGAGCTGGTCACTGCTGAGCAGGGATGGGCTGGCTGCACGGTGTGATTCCGAGAGGCTGCTTTTCTGCTCTGCAGGCACGAGGGATGGAACCGGCTGGTAAGGTCTGCTCTTCACATCGCTCCTGAAGCTTTCCTGGGCAGTCTTTCTGTGTATCTTTGGGGTAGCTGTCTGCTTATAGCCTGTGATATCTTTCCCTTCAGCAGTGCTTTTAAATACAAGCTACTACTCAGGACTTCTAAGGAAAAATTAGTGGATCTCTTCTCCCGGTTTTTGGTAATTTATCTTCAGGGTAGAAGGGAGCACTAATTTCTTTCATGTGGGTCAATGCAGAGTTGCTCCATAGCAGTTGCTTTTACTCAAATGCAACTCAGACTGGCAATTAAAGCAAATGATAAGAAGGCCTGCTGTGTAATTTCACTGCTCCATTAACTTTCTTGGGAATTGCAGAGGACTGGGACAATTGTAATCAAAGCAACTTGTGTCACAAACCCCCTAGAAGGAGCTGTTAAACCTGCTCTACTGCTCTGCTGAGCACTGATCCAGATATGCCAGTTCAGGCTGCATGTGCTGAGTGCAGAGCTGCTGGAAAAGTTAAGTATCCTTTTTAATGGTGTCAGTTCTGCTTGTCAGAGCTTACCTAAATCAGTGCTCTCCTCAAAAAACATTTTTTGCAGTAGTATTTCTCATTTAAATTCCTGATGTAGTGTCTGGGTCTTCAGTCCTGTGTTGCTGGTAGACTGTCCACTGTTTGAGGAGACAGCAGTGAAAATTATCTTTACTCATCTGCATGCTTTGCTTATTTTTTTATGAAAGCAGATCCTGCACTATCAGCTTGCAAACACACTGGCCTTTCTGAAGTTATGTGACTTGTGAGGCTGCCAAAGCACTTGGAGTGTTTTTTAGCACTTGTATTTTGATTTTTAAGCTGGGCTTTTTGAAATGTCTGTTCAGGCTGCTGAGCATCTCGTATTGGGGGGGTACCTTCCTCTGGATGAAGATTTCTTGATATTTTTATAGAATGTGCAAAACACCTGAAGCTTGTCTCCAGCGAGAAGTGACCACACTTTAATGCTTCACCTAAAGGAAGGAAATGAAAGGACTCTGAATTATTTGCAGCTATTTTATTCAGTGTAGAGGGTGATGCAGCACTGGGGCTGGCAGCATTTGGCTCGTGCCAGTCATAGCTGAGCTGCAGCACAGTGGGCTTTCTGTTTGGTGTGTTCCAGCATCTCCAGCAAAAAATGATATGAGTTGTGTAAGAGGTAACACTTAACAGAGGTTTACAAATTCCCTCAAAATAGAATTTACTGTTTGTTCCAGAGCAGCTGCAAGCCCTTGATGAGGAATTCTAGAGCCCATTCGAATTGTCTTTCAGATATGTCTTTGTAGCTGATGGTCTCCTGGCTAAAGCTAATTAGCTGTGGTCAGGAGAGGTTAATTAACTCTGGAGAATTCTGAGGAAATCTGAGTAAGGCAATGTAATATCAGTGACAATGTAGTGGGAAACTGGAAGGCTTATTTTCAGGATCCAAGTCCCTCTGTCACCGTGAGCTCACACTGAAGCGTGTGGATGATGAAATTGTCTGTGAAACTGGGAGTTTGCTCCCTGTCAGCCAGGCTGAATAGACAGACAGAGGCACAGAGGGAGGAGCAGAGTGCTGGCTGAGCTGGAGATTCAAATAGATGTTCCTGCTGCATGTTGAGTCCTGGGCTCTGTTGTGCTCTCACAGCCCCAGGTTAATGCTCCCATTCCATCCGGTTTGGGAGAAGTGAGACCTTAGGATAAACTCGAGACTCTGAAGGCTGCAAAGAAGTCACAAACCATGGTGATAAGGACTTCACTCTTGTGAAGCTCTTCACTCAGAGCTGCAGGTGTAGTTTAGGACACTAGACAGACCTTTAAACCTCACTGTATGTAGTGAAAGATGAGAAACTTGTTTGACTTTGCTTGAGGTCTGATCAGTGTAACACACCACTTAAAGCAGGTGCACAATTAGTTTGCAATCCCAAAGAGACCTGGAGAAAGTTGCCTTCTTTTTCGGGTGCAATGTGGGCTCTGCTTTGGTTATAAGGGATTTTAAACAAATCATGTCAACAGTGAAGAGGGGAATGTGTATGGTAGATTGATTTGTATGCTACTGAAGTTAATTAAAGGAGAGATGGCACATACAATTCTTGAATCACTTTTATAGGGAGTGCAGTGCATGTTCAAAGTCTTTTCTTAAGGAGTCTTCCAGTTGCTCATAAAAACAGCTGCAGGAACTGCCCAGTTTAGATGGGAAATAATGTTCAAGGTCCGTGAGGCTTAATCTTGTTGACATTCTTGATACCAATTTCTAAGAAAATAAGACCATGTAGTCCCAAAGTTAAGCAGCTTAGAAAGATTTTTTGTTGGATTTTTTTTATTTTTAATTTTGTAGTTCCTGTATATAGTAGAGGTACCTGGGCATCCTATCTCAGGCTGGTATTAGCCTAACTCAGAATTAGACTTTGCAGGAATTAATCCATCAGTGATTTTTTTAGTCTGTCATCTGAACAGAAATTTAATATTCCTCATGTATTTTTCAGAAGGAAAACCACTTAATGGTATTAAGTAATATAAAGTGTCATACTGTTATTCCAGAACAGATTATGGCCTTTCAACTCTTGTTAAAAGCCTTTTAGGACAAGCTGTGAATAGGAAAGTTGTTTTTTGGATTCAAAAGTGTTTAAAATCTGCTTTTGGTCAGTCCACTTTTAATGTGGATTCAGATTTACAAATGAACAAGTTTTTGGAAAAAAAGAGTCGTGTGTAAGATGAACTGAGGTAAAACTAAACCAGTCATTTGAGACTTGTAGGTGGTTTGTGGTGATGCAGAAAAGATGTGGGGCCATTTGCCAGCATCCCCCTGGTAGGTGGGTGAGAGACTGGTGAGTGAGAGATTGATTGGGAAAATACGACCCTGAAGGGTTTGGTGAGAACTTTGTGTATCTGAAGGGGCAGTTTGCAGAGTGCTGCAATCATGGGAGGCTGTTCAAATAGGAACCACAGCTGAGCAATGGTTGAAGAGTGGCACTCCTAGAGAGTTGCTTTAACTGTAGTTAAATTTAACTAGAAGCTAATAATGTAAAATATTTGTCCAAGGTTAAGGGTGTGGTGTGCTTTGAAGCTGAGGATTTAAGCCACAGCTATTAAAGCTGTTTGGCACTTAGATAGGGATATTGATTCAATCTGATTATTTTCATTAAAGGTACAGTATTGTAACAAAGTAACTTGATGTTGAAGTTGGATGAAATCACTTAAACTAAGGATTTTAGTGATACATTTTAGTGTATTCAATCCAAGAGAAAAGAACTCGCTCATCCAAGCAAATGGTAGCTGACAGGCATCTCAAATTTCACTGTGCTCTTAATTTTCCCTCCAAATCTTGATATGTCTTTCTGATGTATTTTATCTAAGGTTGTTAGAGCAGTTTCCAGGATTACTGTGAAATCAGGAAGCTTGTTCAGCCAGTTCCTTGTGGCTCTGGATTAGCTGGTGGTTTGTGTTGGAGCTCTTTGTCCACTGGTGCTTGTTGGAAATAGCTGTGGCTGAGCAGTGTTTCCAGTATGATGGGGAACATCTGGGTGATGCTGCTACTGTGCTTGGTGCTGAGTGTCACAGATTTGGACCTGCTCAAATAGCTGGAGTGGTTTAGACATGTGGAACAAAAATGATGTAAAGGACATGAATGAGAAGAGCTTGTCTTGTACATCAGCATTGCTTAATCTGAGCTTGTAGGTTCTTGTTGCTTGGCTGAATCCTTGCTGTTTGCACTCACCAGCAGTGTTTGGTGGGATTTCCTGCGACAGCAGTGCTTTGAGAGTCATTAGAATGCTCTGAGATGCAAAAAGTGAAAGGGTTTGATGTCCATCTAAGAAAATTCCTTGACTGCATTGGGTTTTTCCTTCTCCTTTAGCGCCGGCTGCGTCACCTTCGGAACATCGCTGCGCGGAACATTGTCAACAGGAACGGGTACCGCCTCCTGGACACCTACTTCACTCTTCACCTGTGTGACAACACCAAGATATACAAAGGTAAACCAGGCTCGCTATCTGCCTTTCTGCCACTTAATCTTTGAATTTTTATGATAGGAATTCTCTTGCCTTTTATTTGTGCCCTGCCAACCTGCTGCCATTATCTACATCCCCTTTACTAAAACTGCAAAAGAGCTCTTGAGTTTCCTCTGCTTCACCAAAGCTCTCAGTGGGAGCTGCCCAGCAAGCAGAGCAGATGACAGGGTTGGCAGTCTCTTAAATCAGCCT
Organism: Grallaria varia; assembly: GCA_013396735.1. Taxonomy (NCBI): domain Eukaryota; kingdom Metazoa; phylum Chordata; class Aves; order Passeriformes; family Formicariidae; genus Grallaria; species Grallaria varia. The sequence goes on along the minus strand of VWZG01006095.1, from coordinate 313,448 downwards.
GGTTTTGTCATTGCTCTCCCACCACTGATAACTTAAGAAGTTGGGAACTTCAAAGCGTGCAGGAAAGTTAGGGGTTTTGGAGCCTTAGTTGCCTTTTGTGGGGGAAGGTGTTCCACTTGTGGGTACCAGTTTCTTTACAGAGCATACATCAGCACTTACTATAAATCCAGTTTTCCAGAGATAGCATTGTGAGCCCATAACTCAGAGCATCCCACCGTCTGTTCTGCTTTGGGTGACCGTGTGAGTGTCACATCTCGTGTCTCCTCCATGCTTTGCTCTCCACTGCAATCTGGAGTTCTTCGTTGTGCAGCGATGTTGTTAGAAGTATGTTTTGGTGCTCCTTTTGCTATGACCAGTAATAGTTGGAGGTGCCTCCTGGCTTTCTCCTAGTTTTTATTTTCAGCTGGCATAGTTGATCCTGTTTCTTTCCCAAGGTTGCTGTTTTGGGATGGTAAGAACACAGAATTTGAGCTTGCTCCCTGGGGCTTGTGGTTGGTTGAGTCTGTCAGCAATGAGTGCTTATAGGGGCTGTTCTGCACTCCATGAAATCTTTATCCTTGGCCTCCAATGGGCTGGGATATTGTACAAAGTCTGTATTCCATATTCTAGAGCTGTCTACCTGAAGCCTTTAAGCTCTCACTGTGACTGGGAAGGCCAAGGTTCATGTGTCACCAGTTGCTTATTGCCATTTCAATACAGGGTTGTTGGCACCTGTCAGGTAACTTGGCTGTTCCTTCTGCAGGCTTCTGGAACAGGTCACCCACTCTCCTGGGGCGCTCTGCAATTGGTTTATCTGAGCTGCCTGTCCCAGGAAGGTGGTGTGTGACAAACCAGTCACTTTGCAAATGTCATCCAAATATTGTTGAGGACTGCCGCATGTTCTTTCCCCAGAAACCTAAACTTTGGGAATTATCATGGGTATGAAGATGAAATGCCAAATTTAAACAATGACTTGAAATAATTAAGTACAAATAAATAATTTTAGTCAAAAGCATGACTGCATTTCCAAGTCTGTCTCCTGAATCTGCTGCTAATAAACTGGACCCCCTAGCATTTGTCTTTTGGGAGTGTTAGTTATTTTAGCTTTTTCTATTTCAAGTACTAAGTGTTTGAGCTAATCTAAAGGTGTTTTTTTTTACTCACTTTTCTTTAGAATTTTATAAGAGTGAGGTGATCAAGAATTCTCTGGTAAGTTATTTTAATGTGGAAAAACTTCCTTTTAAAAGCTATGTATTTGGTACAGTGTATTAATTTCTCTGCTGAATATTGTAGCTATGTTGTTCTCCTCCTTTTCATGAGGTTAGAACAGGGAGTTATTGAACAGTAGAAATGCTGATTTCTTTGCACATCTGTGTTGTGTAGCAGAACAGTAGGGAACATGTACCTGGATATATAAGCATATATGTAAACTCATTGAAGAGTTAATAGCTGTAAGAAACTAAAGTTTGTAAACATCTTAGGTTTTCTAAATTTTCCAGTTTAGATCAGTGGAGGCTGGAACTGAACCGTTTATTACTACTGAGAAGAATGTGAACAAATATGTCAGCAAATTCTGTAAACTTAATTACTGGGGACTACACCAGCATTTAACTTTTGCAATACAAGCTATATGCTTGTTTTCAGAACCTGAATTATAACTGGCTAAAGAATGTTACTTCCACTTTGAAATTTCCTGATTTGGCTGAGCTGAATGAGTGAATTCTGCAGTAAATTCTTCAGTGTGTTGTAATGGAAGGAGGCAGAGCCCACTCTCTGTTTCTGGTGTAGCTTTTAACCCAGGCATTCTCTCCAGAGAACAGAGAAGGGAAGCAGCAGAGCTTGTTGTCTTCAGGTCTGTGTGAACCTTGAAATGGCTGCTGTTCCTCTGTCTTAAGATTGTTTTAAATCTTTGATGTGAACTTTGCTACTTTCTGGATTGTCAATTTTTGGACTACTCTCAGCTTGTTTACATTGTATTTATCCATTCTTGAACACTTAGAATCCAACATGGAGGAGTCTGGATTTTGGATTAATGCCTGATCGTCTTGATACCTCTGTCTCTTGTTTTGTTGTGAGGATCTGGGGTGGCAAGAAGGAGCACTTCCAGCTTTTGATTGAATGGAAAGTCAATCTTGATGGCTTAAAGTACTTGGGCCAGCAGGTAATGTGAAAACAGTTTTCCTCTACTTTTTACTTAAGGAAGCAAAACATCTGGATGAATTGATATATAGAATGCTAAGAAAGGAAATGAATGTGTTTCAAGGTTGTGTTTTAAAGTTTGATCGAAGATACTCTTATTAGTTTCCCTCAGAGTTTTCAGTCATAGAATCCTAGAAGGGTTTGGATGAGACCTTAAAAACCATCTCATTCCAACCCCCTGCCCTCTTGTTTTAGGTAGTATCATGTGAAAGCTGAGTCCTCTGGAGTCTTACCTCTGATTAGTTTCCAGGTCTCTTAGTTATTTTAGTGCCCTGGAAACAGGAGAGATACTCTGTCCAGTGTTTGTGATTTCAGGGTGGAGTGGCTGAGCCTACTCAGTGGCTGCTGCTAAAGCTGTGAAGCAAGCACCTTTTCCATGGCTAGATTCAGTTCTCCCTGAGGTTTTATGTTCTTGCAGAATTGCAGGTGATGGCAAACTGCTTTGGAGTACTGGAGCAGTTTGTGCTTGTTTGCTGTGTGAAGTTGTAGTAAACTGGCTGTGAACTGATTTGCTTCCTTCCCTTCTTACAGATCCATGCGAGGAACCCCAATGAGATTATTTTTGGTCTCAATGATGGTTATTACGGAGCTTCATTTGAACAGAAGGTGAGGGTATCTTGTATTTGTTCTGACTTGTTGGTACTGGTGACAAGCTGAAATTCAACTTGTAATCTTAATTTTTCACACTGGTGTGGTCAGAACATTAAAATGCTTCATTTTGAGAAAAAAGGACTTCTTTGACATGGCAGATAAGTATTATCTTGCCTCAGTCGTGTGGGTGTCTGAGCTGTTTTGAAAAGACATAGTGCAGCATTTTAAGTCCTAAAAACCTCTGGTGACTGAAAATAAACTTTGACTGTATTCTTTGAGCAGACATTTCATTCAAAAATAGGGCATATTGAAAATGATGTGACTGTCAAGACTCATTTTTCTGGCAAATATAAAAACATATTAAGTTTTGGTCTGAAATCCAGAGTTCAAAGCTCCTTAATGGGAAGCTGTTTATTTGCTCTGTGTTGCACCGCTTTCACCCCAAGTTCTTTTTCCCAAAGGACCCACTGTATTAATTGTGCCTATCCAGCCAATACTGTCACTGATTATTACCTCATTGATGATGAAAAAGTTTAAACTTGCCTATAGTAAAATAGTGCACCTGGCAGGTGTTTTAATCCCAAATGGCTGGAGGCAGTACTGTGGTGTATAGATAGTTTGTATAGGGAGTCCCTGGCTGGAGGGAAAATGCCTCCTTGACACACAGCATGTGCATATACTTTTTTAATTATTTTTTTATCAGTTAGAGCCTGGCAGTTAATTATTACAAGTCATTATTTAGGTGTGACCATGTTTTCGGTGGAAAGGAATGTCTGCTGTGTGGCCTGTGGGTTAACACAGTTGTGTGAGATGTTAAGATGTAACTGCATTTCAACACCTTCTGTGTGGAAACAGCCTGTGGAGGCAGGAAAGAATCCATAGGCAGGATTGTGGGGCTTGGAGTCCACCTGCATCACTGGTGGAAAGCTGGCTGAGCACTGGTGCAGCTGGGGCTGCTTCAGACACTGAAACAAAGGTCTCTTTCCTGCAGTCCATACACTTTCTGACAGTGCTGCCAGGTGGTTTGACCTACTTAGGGTTCACTTTATTATCCTGAAGGAACAGTTCCGAGTTTGTGGCTTTTCTAGGAATGTGTGTGGCTGTGCCTGATATGGAAAAGCTCCGTATCTGACCTCTGCAGTGTGAGGAATTGCTGCTTAGCTGTGACTGTTCTGGTCCCTTTGTGCAGAAGGGACACTTTGGGCTTTTAATAATGACATTTGTTTTGTGACTTCCACAAACTTGTTCATGGCACTCAAAACTGAGATGACTTTGATCTTTTGAACGTGTCACTCTGGCACATTTCTGAGTGGGCTCTCAGAATGGCAGCACTGTAAACTGCATCCTCCAGTGTCTCTGTGCATAAAGTTCAGACAGTTATGGATGACAAAGTTCAGGAAAACACACTCTGTGTCGAGAGCACCTCTATAGGTAAGGGTTGCTATTGCCACCTTAAGTTGTTTCTACCCTACATGAAACTGTATGAAGACATTTAAGATACATTAAATGCAAGATTACTCATTCAACTACAAGTGCATGCTTTTAGTCAAGGTGGAAGATGGTTTGATTCTTAAATTGCTATTCTTTCTTTGCCTTTAGGATCACTCAGGAACCCTGAAGAACAGCCTCCTCCAGGTGGATCAGAACTGCGTTCGTAACTCTTACGATGTCTTCTCTTTGCTTAGGTAAGGGTTTTGGTGATGTGCTGTGTAACTGTTGTAACTTCTTTAATTTGTGTATGGAAGGAACCTTTCCAAGTATAAAAACAAGTTCTGGTGTGGCATGTGTGAAGGAGATATGGGGAGGGTCAGGCCACTTTCCTGCTGGTGGCAAGGACATGATGGGCCTTGGTGTCCGTACATTCCGTGGGGGTCACTGGGCTTCTCACATGGGTATGTTTGAGTGCTCTGAACGAGGGCTGCCTGTGGAGCTGGACATGAGCATGCCTTGTGAATGTCAAAACCATGGAGCTTCTGTGTTGGAAAGCTTCTGTGCAAGGCCCCTGCCTGTTCTCCTCAACAGCATTAAAATGGATTTAAAAGAATGAGAGCAGAGTCAGGACCCAGTTACTCCAGCACACGTGTGACATCGTAGAGGTTACAGTGGCTTTTTACTTTTGGGCGGTTACTTAGGTGTCTCTGGTGGTGAAAAACATGAAATGCTAATAAAAAGATAAGCAAGTTGTCCTTTTTCAGTTCTGCTTTAATTATAATGGTTCAAGAACGTTAGCTGTGGAGAAATATAATTGAGGTCCACCACTGTGAGCAGGTTGGTTTTGAGGAATCTCTGTGTAAAAGGCATTTTACAGGACAGGTTCTGCAGTAACAGCAGTAGTTGTGCTGTAAATGAAACCCTTGAGAGAGAAATGTTTAATATACTTTCAAAAGTCCTTGGAAAAATGCATTTGACTTTTTTTTTTAAATCCAAGTTGAATCCATTCCACAGTGTTGACAGTAGGTGTCAGTGTTGCCTGTTTGAAGAAAGGGGTAGGAAAAATTGACTCGAGGTTGCCTTTTCAGAAGTCCTTATTTTATAGGCTCCCTTAAAATGTGAATATGCTGTTTCTTGATTCTGTAAAGCATGTTTAAACTGAAGGCTACTTTCTAAGTGTCTGTTTCTGTGCTTTTAGTGGGCAACAATCAGGGGGGTGTCAGGAGGTTCTGGTTATGTTCTGTCACAGTCCATTAGAAGAGAACTGTTGTGCTGTCAGACATTGTCTTTGTTAAATGGCAGGAACAAACACATGCAGTTCACCCCGATTACTTTATTTGTGTGTGTCTCACATTTCTCATGCACTTCCATGTGGTATGAACGCACTGGGGAGGTGAGAGTCCAGGCTCAGTCTCTCCCAGGGCCTATGCATGCTCTTGGGTTTAGTTCCTGTTTAGTCCTGCCTCTGAGCCAGGACCTCCTCCTTTCTCCTTGCTTTGTCCTAAAGGGAACGGTGTTTTCCAGGCTTGGAACCAGGCCTGCTGCTGATCATATCTCAGTGGATTCCACACACCTTGTCAGGGAGTTTACATGGCACTGTCCACTTCCAGCAGAAGTTAAAGCTGTGGTTTGTGACCATACCTAGGTGCTCTATTTGTCTGATTCCTTCCTAGCTAGGAGTGTTCTCCAGGAACTGAAGCAGAGTCCTCTGAGTAGCTCAGAATTGTTTTTATTCCCTTTCACATTAACTCTGCTTTCTTACAGCTCCCTTTTCTGGCCTGCTGCTTACCTTTGAGCTAGATATCAAAAAAAATGGAGGTAGTATTTACCTTTGAGCTAGATATCAAAAAAATGGAGGTAGTATTTAGTCTCTAGTCTATTTTTGTTAGGTGTCCTTTTTCTTCTACCAAGCATGTGGTTTGCCACCCCCTCCAGGAGTCCAGGCTTGGATAACCAGCCTGTGGCCTCTTTGCAAAGACAGTTTGTGAGAGTGTTCCCTTCAGGAGAGAGAGATGGGCATAATTGGAGTTGGGATTCATTTGATTTCATGTCCTTTGGGAGGAGATGGGTTGCTGTCTGCTGCCCTCTGTCCATTGACTGTAAAGGGAATAGGGATGTGTCTGCACTGTCAGGGTTTGCATCTGGCCACACAAACCCCATGTTCTGAAGAATTTCTCATGATGAGATGCTTGTCTGCAGAAAAAGCTGCACATGTGGTTTCCTAACGTTTTCAGAATACACATGAATATGAAGAACAGTTGTACTGGCTTTATTTGAACACCTCCAAAAGGCAACAGGTCCTGGGGTTAGTGGGGTCTACATCCCTGTTGTTCTGGTGGCACTGTGCTGCCTTTGGAGCTGAAAATGATGGGGAGAGCAGGTTCTCTTGAAAAACTGCACGGTGAGAACGTGTGTGGCTGAGCTCTGCATCACAACTGCTTTGGGGGGAAGAAGTGATGTCATTGTTTTCCTCAGAACTGAATAGCTAAAACTTGTGAATAGGCCTTAATGGAAAGCACGTGCTCGGCTCAAATTATGTTGATTTTAAAAAGTTAATTAGGAATGACAGTGTGTGAACAGTAGAACTTTTTTTTTGTGTTGGATTAAAGCAGTGCCTGTGTGCTCAGATGCTCAATTACAGGGATTTACAAGTTAATTAAGCAGGAGGAAAAGTTTTAGTGCTTAACTTTACACGAGGAAGTTCTCAGCACCTCTGTAGCCCAGGAGCCTTGTTGTTCTGGGGCAGGGACAACATCCTCAGGTGGACAGATGTTGCTAATAAGCTGTTTGAGCCATGTGGAAGTGACTGATGTCCTTCCAGCCATTTGCTTTAAAAATTTACCACCCCAGCTGGAAAGCTTGATTTTTGAGGTTTTGTCCCTTCTCAGATTTGCTGAAGAGAGGTCACTTTAAGACTTTCCAAATATTATGTTGCTGGTAGTAATGGGTTATCCAGTAACATGTTTCACCTTTCACACAGCACTCAGGAAGGGCCAAATTCATCTGAGCTCATGTTCTGGACATGTCTCCATAATCAAGTTCTCAGCACATTTGCAGCACTAATGGGAATAGGTTTATATTTAGTATTCTCTTGGTTTTCTAGCCTTTCTTTTCCTTAAGCTTTGAAAAATAGACCTTTCAGTATTAAGTGGTGTTGGGAAGATGATACCACTAAAGAAAGGGCTTAAAATCCTATATATATATACACATGAAAATTTTGCTTCAGTCTTAAATACAAAAATTAATATAGTGTATTCTGCACCAGCTTTTCTTGGTTACTGACTTGTGCTCTGGAATCATTAGGTTCCTCTGCTAAAACATCCCTTTACTAGTGATGTGTGATGGTTTTTTTGTGATGGCCAGGTTTGATGTTTCTCAATAGGAAAGTTGTGCCCCTGCAAGGGTTGACCCTTTGCACTGCAGAAGCAGCCAAGGCCAGGCAGGACGTGCCCTTGGCTTGGGACAGGCAAACCCAGGAGGGATAAGCAGAGCTGCAGACAGTCCTCTGGAGTGCCTAATTCAGCAGTACTGAAACAGATGAGCATTATTACAAGTGCCATCTCTCTTGGCCGGGGAACCATGTGGGTTGGAATTGTGGGCTGGTGGCTCCTGGGGAAGAAGCAAGGGAGGTGGAAACTGGAATCTGAATTTTTTTTTTTTTTGAGACTTTTAGGGACTTTTATTGGTGGCATCAGGCTTTTGTACAAGTGTGTTCCCGGGCGTTTTCTATGTGGGGCTGAGCTGTCTGGGAGCTGAGGCTGATCAGTCAGCACATGAGGCCATTTGCAAGCCTGACTGTTGCCAAAAGCTGGAGCTGAGAGCGATGTGGGTCATAGCAAAGTGAAACAGTCCGTGGAGAATCAGAGAAGGGAGTGGGTTTGGGGTATGAGCTGCAGGGGTCAGACTGCTGCTGCTCTGATCTGCATGTGCCCCATGGAACAAACCACCCCTGCAGTGGCATTGCAGGGTAGGCGTGTTGCCAGCTATTGGCCAAATCTGAGCTCAGAGCACCTCAGAGAGAAAGTAAACAAAGCCATGCAGAACTTCAAAAATAGCTTTATTCTGCTGCTTTATTTGTGACAGCATGTAAAAGACAGTGTTAATGAAGTGAAATTCAATTAGATGAGAAGTCAGAACCCAGTCCTGCTCCTTTTCCTGGCTCTATTAGAAATGTGTGAAAGAGAGCACATCATAAAATTATAGGATAGCTTGGATTGGGAGGGACTTTTAAAGACCATCTCATGCCATGGGCAGGGACACCTTCCATTAGACCAGGCTGTGCCAAGCCCTGTCCAGCCTGGCCTTGGACACTTCCAGGGAGGAGTAGGGAATGCACCAGTGTCTGAGGAGCTGCAGAGCACTCCTGTGAGTGTTCTGACTATCCCTGTCAGGTGGGAGCTGTCCCTTCTCTACTTCAGCTGCAGGATTCTGCTTCTCTTGGAAGTAAACTTGGTTTAGTAAACTCTGCTGAGTTTGGGGATGGCTTCCAGGAAAAGTGCAGCAGTTGCAGCTTCCAAACATGAGTCACCTGAATCTTGGCTGGTGTTCCTCCTCCTCCCTCCAGTGGGTAAGGCCTGTGTGCTGTTGTCTCAAGCACCTTCTTGCTTGTGTGGCCTGCAACTGGAAGAAGACAATCAAGTGGAGAGCAGCTGTTGCCCTTTTTGGGTGGAGTCTGTAACTCATTCAACCTGAATTTATTGCATCTTCCTTGCACTGAGTTGTGCAGTGAACTCGTCTCAGGCTTGCTCACTGTCTGAGTGAGAAGTGAGACTTCTGTTATGATTTGTTGGCAAGTTACACATTGGCAAAGGCAGTTGGATTGTACTGGTGTTACTGTCCTTCTGGCAGGAGTTCTCATGGTGTGTTTATGCACTTTGGAAATTTGATTCACGTCTAATTTACCTTTCTACTAAACACAGTGTTGTGAGTGTGATCCTGTCTGCCCTGGCAGCAAGGTTTCTGTAATCACAAGCAGAACAAAAGGAAACATCCTATGTTGTCACAAATACATTTGTTTTTTGAATACAAAATTCAACCCATAAATCCATCCCAGCACTGGAGTTAATCTGTGGATTGGAATAAGAGGACTAGAGACATCTCAGGTTTTGTGGCTTCATTTCTGGAAAATTCCACTGTCAGACTCTCCTGTTCCATTCCTGCCCTGGAGCATTGAAGGTGATCTGTCTCCTACCTGCTTCCTTAACTGCTCCTCACACTGGAGGCCAGGACCTGCCCTGCTGCCACTTTGATAGACGTGTTTTTTCCTTTTCTTCTCCATTTCCAAATAGCTCAAAGCATCCTCTGTTGCAGTGCACAAATCCACGTGGACTTGGTTATTGGAAAGCTTAATTTGAGTCTTACACATGTAAGGCTCAAGTGTAGACTCATGTCAGCCTACGACTCACATGTGACTCACATGTAAGGCTCAACCCTGTTTGAAAGAATGCTGGAAAGTTGTCCGTGCTGCAACTGCACTGTCTTGTTGGAGCTTCTTACAGCGCTGGCTCTTGGAGAGGTTTAATGTCATAAATGAATAAGTCAGACTCGCATTTTATTCTTTTCTTACTCCCTGCTGTCTTCTCTTGCCCTACATCTGCTTTTGACAAATTGTAGGTGTATGTTTCTGAGGAAATTGGAAAGGCAGTATATGATTATAAATTAGAAAAATTTTTCTTGTGGGAAAGCAGATGTAGCAAATGATGGTTTAAGAGTTCATGTAAAAATTACTTTATAGCGGGCTGGCACTCCTCACAATCCAATTTCTGGACTGATATTAAGTGGTGTGCATTCCAGATTTTGTGTTTAATGGGAAAGCCTTATATTATTTTTTCTTTAATAATAGGTTTGGGTACTTTACTTCCAGGACCCAACATCTCACTTCTTGCCAGACTTGTTCCATTCTATTTTCTAAATCTCTGGTACTAATTCTCAGTTTAAATTTAGTCTTGCTGCAAACTAAGGTTGTTCTGGCAAATAAAACCAGAAGCATTTATTTCTTTTGTGAGAAGTAGCTGTACTATGTGACGGCTGTAATTAATAGATGTATTTATGACTTAAGGTTCTGACCATGAAAAATCCAGATGTGTCTGATAGAAGCACAAAGATATTTGGAGTGGATGATAGAACTGCAAAATCCTGTATCAAGTGTCTAGTAAAGCTGAGGCTCTTTCATTAATGTAAACATAAGCATATGTAAGCTTAATAGGCACAATTCTCCCTGCACTCCAGCTTTCAGGTTTTTACAGATTGCAGCCAGCAGTGACCTTGCTCTATAAACCAGTAAATCACCGGGCTAATGCACGGCCAGGAGGGACCAGGACGCTGCCTGTGCCTTAAGGAAAGGCCTTCAGCTGAACCTTCCAGCGTTCTGCAGCCTGGAAGGCAGAGAGTGTGTTGGTACAGCACATTCCCGAGCTCAGAGCCAAGTTCCGTTGGGCCAGGGACTGTGCAGTCCTAGGAAGTCGGGGAAACGGATTGATCTTTTTGATTCTTATGGCAAAGAAATCCTGTAATGTCCAAAAGTTGGCAACCCTTTTTTCCCCTCCAGGCCACACGACCCAAATTAAATTGATTGGCAGAACAGCATATGCTGGGATTGTTTCAGATCTTACAGCCAAGGGAGAAAGTGGGTTGTGGGCTTATATTTACTGTATTTTTCTTTTTTTTTGGAAAAAGGAGAAGCAATTTGATGTCAGATTTAAAAAGTCTTGAAGAAGTAACCCAAATAGCCTGTACTTCAGGAACTTGGGATCTAGCAAGCAAAGAGGAGAGATGTTGAAATGATACCTGCTGGCTCTTCCTAAACCAAGTAGGGATGCAGCTTTAGGTGGGCTTAGCTTACAGGACGGCTTCTGTTTTTAATCTGTCTTCTGAACTTCCAAGGGAAGGGAAAGTGTTTTGTTTCCTCAGTTTCCCCCATCTCAAAGCGGGTGATATGAGAATGGCAGTGGAACAGCAGCCTCGTGGATCTCCACCTCTGACCCACCTGAGGACACTCAGGAATTCTGATGTCCGCTTTGCTTTCCGGTTCTTTCCCAGGCAGCAATGTGGAGCTGGCTCCTGTTGGACACTTGCACAGCAGCTCTCGGGTCCCAGGCAGTAAATCTGTCCCCCTCCACGTTCCAGTTGTGGTGCTGCTGGCTGACAGTGGCTGTGCATGACGACACTGTTGGCTGCCCCGTCCCTCTAGGAAGGCTGGACTTGCTGCTGGAGCTGCCTTGGCTCTCCCAGCCGCCCAGGGAAATCTGGTAGCAGGCCAGGGGCCTCTCAAAGCCCTCAATTAGCTTCTAAAATGCTGTGGAAGTGCTAATTTTAATAAACTATATTAAAAAATAAAGTCCTGACCAGTGTAGGAGGAATGCTGTGTCGTCTGATAGCACGTAGGTTCTGCCATCAGTGGGCTCATCCTTGGCAGCTGCTGACCCGAGCTGGACTGTGCTCAAAGTACAGCTTGGCCTGACTTTAGGCTGGAGCCCTGGACCTGCGTTCAGCTAGAAATGGAAACAAGGTGCAGTTAGTTAGGGTTGAAGTTTCTTTCCACTCATTCTGTATAAATTTTAATCCTGATTTATGGCCCCAGCTTGCTGATCTCCAGTCATTGGTGCAATCATGATTGCTTTCACCAAGGTCTGTCTTGTGCATGCAGAAGTGATGGACAAAATTTCCATGCTGACATTCCTATGGCTTAGTTTGTATTCCTCTTGTTGAGTGACCAAAGATTTCCATGTGGGGACTCTTTTTTTGTCTGAGAAAGGGAGATTTCTCTTGATAGTTGCTGGTTTTGTGACATGGAGTCCCTACAATTTTAATCTTGGAAGACTTAACTTTGAATGTGGTCATGTTCTTACTGTTACCATTTTAAAGTTCTTGGAACAACAGTGAGCAGGCTGGGATTGAGTCAAGCAGCTTCAGTAAATGCTCTGTCTTGCAGTGTTAATGGCACTACTTGGCATCAAGGCAGCCAAGTTTAACTGTAGGGTTTTCTGTAGTGGAAGAAAGGAGTGGATGATGTTAGACTTAAAAAGAAATACATTCCTTATTCAAACCAGACTTGATTACTGAATTATTTTGTGCAGCAGTTTTTATATGTTAGGGTTATATCTTTAGATATCCGTTCTCCCCACTGAACAAGTATTCCACAATATGTTTTGTTTTGGGAAGTCAGCCTGAATAGAGGTTTGTTCCTTGTGCTTGGGCAAGGGGAGAAGAACTTAGTTACTACAGAATTTGTAGATTGTTAATGAGTATTAATCAAATTATTGTGGAGCTCATGTGGCAAATGGCCCTTCTATCTACTTTTCTGCCAGCCAGATCACAGAACACTGGGCACTGAAATATTCTTTCAGTGGGTAAAACACCTCCCAGCCACTGGGCTTTGCTGCCTCAGTGCTGGGGTGTGGAAACCTGGACAGCTGTCTCTAGGTCACCTGATGGACTAAGCTGAGAATGTTCTCCCTGTGTAAGATGAGATGAAGGGGAAAGGGAAATGTCACTCAGTTATTACTCCTTACCTGAAGGTTTTAGCTTTGGGTAAGGCTTTATGTCGGTAAGAAAATGTTCTGGACTTCTGGAAAGAGGCAGGCTGGGAAGTGTGGAAGTAAAGACTCAGCCCCTGCTGTCAGTTGTGTCACAGCTGTAACTTCTCTTCTCCTTGCAGGCTTCACAGAGCTCAGTGTGCAATTAAACAGACTCAGGTAACTGTGCAGAGAATAGGGAGGGAGATTGAAGAAAAGCTGAGATGTACATCCACACGGAACGAGCTGGTACGTTGGGTTTATTAAAACTTTTATGGGCTTACTGAAGCATCTGACTGATGTCTTAATCATAAACTTGGGATTTTTTAACACTTAAACTTAACATCTTTCTTTAAATCTGTCATTACAAAGGGAAACTCAGCTGAGAGCTGGGCAATGTAATGAGTTTGAATTGTGTGGTACTCAGGTGGATTGATAGATTGCTTACCTATTTCTACCTCTTTTTGATATGATCACTTTATGTTATAAAAGCATAAACATTGCATAGTGCACAAAAGAGGTTTTTCAGGCAAAACAAACTTGTAATGATTTAGATAAATCTTGACAGGAACCTGTGGCAGATTCAGAGTGAGGTGAGTCTGGTGGCTCTGTCTTCTTGCACTCCAACTCCCTTTGGATGGACAGAATTCATGCAAAAACTGTCACTCAAGTGACATACTCATTTTAAGCAGGAATTATATTAGATCTTACAATAGCTTTTGACAGCTTGTTTTGCCTGCCCTCTTCCCCTCTCCAAAAAAGTCTGTTGGCACTGGTTTCTGCTTTCTGCCCAGCAAAGCTGAGCTCATTCAAAGCAATGAGTTAACAGAAAAGAGGTGGCTCGTAGTGACCCCATTATATTGGTGCTCGCTGGCACATGGCCTTGTGTAGGAATGGGCACATCTGCAGTGAGAGGTTACTTCATCACTGTGAAGGAGATTCTGGGTTGAGAGTACTCCCAAAATTCCCAACTCCTGCCTCCATTTAGTTCAGGCTCTTTATGGCTCACCTTCCCCCTGGCTGCTGAACCCTTTGCCAGGGAATGAGAGCTCATCCTGCTGCTGCTCTGCTCTCAGGTTTTAGGTCCTGCCAAAGTTTCTTTCCACCTCTCCTTAATTTCTGCTCTGGGCTCGGGAGAGGAGATGAATCCCACAGGAGGAGCAAGCACTGTTGAACATAAATGTGTTGCTCTTCTTCCAAAGCAGAAAAATGATGAGTTTTTGGGAATCTGCTACCTGTGATAATCTGTGGACTCAGCCTTTAGTCTGGCAGGCAGTGATCTTGTCCTGTTTTTCCTTCGCACCTGTAATCTTTTTTTATGGAACTTCTTCTGTGCAGAAAAGCTTTCCTTCTTTTTTTTATCTGCTTTTCTTCCAATAGAAGAAGGAGAGTGAATGTTTACAGCTGAAGATCCTGGTGCTACGTAATGAACTGGAGAGGCAGAAGAAGGCCCTTGGTCAAGAAGTAGCCTCGTTGCAGAAGCAAAAAAGTACTTTGTGTGACAGAGGTAAGTGTAGAAACCTTAGCCTGGTTTGTGATCATGGTCCCCAAAATGGCATGGTTTCTTTTTTATTTTGATTTATTGTCTGGCTCCAATGTGCTTGTTTTTTCTTTATCTGAAATCTGCAGGCAAGTGTAATTTCTTCACCACGTATGTTCTACTGAGTGTTGGATAGCAGTTTGTGCTATCTTGTCTCTAAAGACCTCTCGGAAGCAATCTTAAATCCATGCCTAATTAACATTTTAGTAGAAAATCAGAAGAGCTGAACTCTAATACAGGAAATAGTGTCTTGATAAAGGGACATTATAATGTCAGGAGGGAAGTTACTGTACCTGTGCTTAGGATTCCATTGTAAGTGTTAGGAGACAAAGTCCCTCTGAATAGCTTGTCATGGAAGTGCAAGGTGAAATGCTCAGTCACCTTGGTGTTTTCCTGTCTGAGAAGTGTCCTCCAGTAAAATGCTGCATCACTGACCCTTTGGAGCTCACCAAGGCCAAGCTACACAGATGTTTGATCCTGTTGCAGGACTTTTTTTTTTTTTTTTTGGTAGTTAGTACTTACTGGAGTCTAAAAATAATTATCCATTACTAAAAATGAGTTTTTTCCCATGTACTTCATTCTGGTTGTGGAAGTGTTGAGATGCCATAACTTTATTGCTGCCCTCCTGGCCATGGGGGGAACAGATACTAAAGGAAGAGGGAGTTTGGTTGTATTTGGCTGGTGAACAGTGTGTCCTGCACAAAGACAGGTGTTCCCACCGGGAACTCCCTATTTTGGGAGCATAACGTGGAAAATGGTCGGAGTCAGTGGAGGATTATTGCCAACATTTGTCTGTATCTACTTTTGAAACTTCTGATAACTGAGGAAATACCTGATACTATTTTTTTTCTGGTTCCTCTTGTTTAGAAAATGCATTTGGGACTGAATACGAGAAACTTGGAGAGCATAACGAATCCCTGTGTGAATTAAGGAAGGAATGCGCTGCCAAGAGGTAACAGGGCCTCTGATTGCTTTGCAGTTGGAAAAGAAATACAGGCTTGAGAGTAGGCCATTGGAAATGGGATTTCTGGCACTGAATTCTTCCTCATGTGGCCCCAAAACTTCTGTTAAGACATCTCTGCTACCATTTGTAGATCTCTAAAGGGAGAATTACCAGTGGCAAGTCTAGAAAAGAACAGACGCTTGGTTGCATATGTGGGCTCTGATAGGACTTCTGGGGCTTCTTTAGGGTAACAGCCTTGTGGTACTTAATTCTCAGTC
The DNA here is from genome assembly GCA_013396735.1 of Grallaria varia. NCBI lineage: Eukaryota > Metazoa > Chordata > Aves > Passeriformes > Formicariidae > Grallaria > Grallaria varia. The sequence goes on along the minus strand of VWZG01006095.1, from coordinate 297,974 downwards.
AAAAAATGTCTGAAATGTGAGGTACATCTGAAAACAACGATTTTTGTTTGCTGTGTTATTGTTTTGGGTGGAGTTACCCAGCTTTTGAGGGGGGAGGTGATGCTTGAGGAGCTGCAGAAGGGGATGTAAGAGCTTGCTACCCTTATTTAGGGCTTGGGAAAGAACTAATGGGTTTGGGATCTCTTTTCCCCAAAGGGAGCAGCTTTTGAAGACAAATGCCCAGCAGACTATTCGATGCAAGCAGCTGCTGTCAGAGCTATCCTACATCTACCCTATTGATCTGGTATGTTTTCAGCATCCTAAAAATATGCTTGATATGAAATGAACTTCCTATTTATTACACTGCAAGCCAATATCATGTTTTATTGGTGATGAAATTTGGTCTTTGCTCATCCTGTTTGTTCCAGCTTTCTCTTATATTTGGTTGCAAACTTCACAGGGAGGGGACTCCACTAAAATAGTAGAATAGCTGTAGCTATAACTTAATGGGTATTTCCCTTTTGTTTACAATGGTAAAAAGTAACCCTGACAGCAGGTGAGCTGATTAACAGAGTACACAGAAACAGATGTCAGAATGTTGGGCTCCAAAACCTTTTATATAATTTCATTAAGGTGAAGCTCTTCCCTCTTTAAAAGAGTTGCATGTGTTTTCTGAATTTTGTCAAATGTCGATTAAAATATTGTGTCAAAGTCACTGAGTTTAATTGAATGTTTAGGTTTTGATTTGTATTTTTTTTCTTAGCTTTGTTGTGATTGGATTTTATGCAGGTTTTGGTTTTCTGGATGCTGTTGTTCAGTTCTCACTTTCCACTGTTGATTTTTAACTTACAGAATGATCAAAAGGATTACTTTGTTTGTGGAGTCAAGCTTCCTAATTCTGAAGACTTTCAAGGTAACTGGATACTCTTAATGTAGCTGTTACAGTTAACACTGCTTCTAAACTTCAGAAAACTAAGTAAACTGATAACAATGCTTTGGGATCCAAATTTTTGACTAGAAAGGTCTAGACTAGAAGAAAGCTTAGGAATTTCTTATTCCTACTTCCTTGCTAGTGCAAAGGAGGTTTCTGTTGGCTCTTAGAAAAGCACCGGTGTGTTCTGAGACTCCAGCACTGGTTACCCAGAGAGCTGTGGAGTCCCATCCTTGGGGATGCTCCGAGCCCAGCTGGGCACAGTCCTGGGCAGCCTGCTGTTACGTGCTCCTGCTCTGAGCCACTCCCAGGGGTGCCTTCCAAACTCAGGGATTCTGCAAAATATTGGTGTCAGACCTCAAATTCCCCTGGGGCCACTTCCAGCCCATAAATCTTGCCAGGGCAGCAGGCAGCAATTCCCACCTTGCTGGAGCTGCTGCTGATCTTCCCAAATAAATACCTTGCAGAAATGGGACTTGGAGCCTCTGTGACAGTATGAAGTACTTTACAAGTCAGCTGCTGCTTTAACTGTCAACCCTCATCCTCTTGCAGAGGCAAATATTTCCTGTGCCTGTCTGTCTGACAGCTGTACAGGTAACTGCATGCATTCACCTCCACATGTTTGCTGTGAATTGGAACTCTGGTAAAAGGTCCTGGAGAGCTTCTTGCTCCCAGGACTGGCTCGCTGTGGTTTCCTGAGCAAAAGCCTCCATCAACTGTCAGACTCCTTAAAGCCATCCCATAGTAATTAACTTGTACTAACAATACGTATATTGGATGCAGAAAACTGAAGCAATAATCTGTAAAACAAATCAATTTGTCAATAGGACAAAACCCAGTCTATTGCTTTGTTTTCCTGATTGCACTAAGTGTGGTAATGAGCTCAGTTTGGTAATTCTTCAGGAGTCAGTTGTGTGCAACTTCTGGCTCATTTTCAGTTTCCTGCTATTAATTCCTCATCAAAGAATTACTAATTCTTCATACAAGGCTCTAGAACTACTGTATTGTGTGCATTCAACTTAGTGAAATGTATCATTAAATTTGAAACCTGGCATGGATCTTATCTCAGACTCAGGGGATATTTTTTTTAAAAATAGGCATCTGAAGGATCAAAAAAAATTTAATTAGTTCCTAAAAAGCCAGTTTTGCTGCTGGTACTGTTTAGTTGATTTCATGGCATGCCCATGTATGGCTCTTGTGCTGTCTGTATCCCTTACAAAGATTTAAAAGTAGAGAAAAGGGAAAGGAAAAGCCCTGAGTTGGCTAAAGCTTGTAATCTGAATCACAAGACCCGTGTGTTCCTGGCGGGTGAAGTTTCAAGACTGAAACCAAATTAAAAATGATACTTTCAAACAAGGGGTTAATCCAGGTTTTCCCAGTCACTGGCAGAGAACAGAGTTCCTACCCTGGGGTCGGTGTGTCTCCAGGTGACCTCTCTGGTGGATGGGGTTGTGGAGGAATGCAGTGTTGCCCTGACCCTGGTCACAGTGTCATCTCCATCCCCAGAAATGCACAAAGTTGAGTTTTGTCTTGGGAGTTTCATTTCACTATTCCCATCTCTTCTTCGCCCTCCCTCACAGGCAGTTAAGCTTTGAATGTGTAAAACTGGCAGGAGAACAAGCCATGACCCATTTGCCATGAGAGGCAACCACAGTGCAGTGCAAACAGTTGTAGAGCTCTCCAGGTGACTCAAATGTTCTTAAGTTCTGGCCTCTGAGAGCTGCATTGGTTGTGTTGTTCTTGGAGCAATAAGGGGATGAGCACCAGGATTCAGTGGGGCCAACAATGGAATCTCTTTGTTGTTGGCAGCAAAAGATGACGGAAGCATTGCCGTTGCCCTGGGCTACACTGCTCACCTGGTCTCCATGATCTCCTTCTTCCTGCAAGTGCCACTCAGGTATCCCATCATCCACAAGGGCTCCCGCTCTATCATCAAGGACAATATCAACGACAAGCTCACGGAGAAGGAGCGAGAGTGAGTATATTGGGAATATCCTGGTGTGCTTTCCTCAAAACAATGAAAAATCCCCCACCTTGAACAGTTTTGGGTAGTCTGAAGTGGCACGGAATTTGTCCTTTCTTCAAAACATCAAATCAACACCCAAAAAACGCCCACCTTGTACAGTTTTGGGTACTCTGACCCGGAGTCTGAAGTTCCTGCTTTCAGTAGCTATGGAACAGTTGGAGTTTCTCATGTTGGAATTCTGGGATCCAATAGAGTAGTTCAGTTCTGTTGTTCTGGCTCTCTTGGCACACACATGCCTTTGATTTGGCTTCTGGTAATGCTGGAAGAACTTAAATAGTGTTCCTTACAGGTGGGTTTTGGCTGCTGGTTGGAAAAATTGCCTTTTATGTTTTGCTGCTGGCAATGGGAATAAACTGCAGGTGGCCAGTGTAGCCTCACTGGGAGCTACTGCCAATGCTGGAGTGGAGGCTGATGAATGGGAGAAAATAAACAGCTTTCTTTAACACACAGGTTTTTAATCAACTGAAAAAGAGCACAGTAAACTGCCACCTACTATAAATCACCTTAATATTCAATAAAGAGCTTTTTGTTTGTTCTGTAATCATTGTCTTTCAGCATAATAATCCAAATCAAGATGGAAGGGTTTTATTGTGCTTAGTTGACAGGATTTGGATGCTTGGAAGGGTCTGATTTCTCTTTGAAGCTTAGTGACTTTGGGCAGGACAGACAAGGTAATTTGCCTTAAGAGTTAAACTCACTCAGCTCTTCTTGTTTTGACACAACAAAATACAGCTATATCATGATGTCCGGGAAAATAATTTTGATACCAGTTTAATAACTTGTCCAAACACTTCCTAGGTAACTTAACAGAACGTTAACCTGTGTTGCTTCAGTGTAGTTCTCAAAGCATGTGGTCATACTCCTTCCTGTACATCACTTGGAGAAGGGTTGCAAATTCGAGCGTTTGTATCTGGAAAACAAATTACTGAGGAGTAGATCTGCCTGTGTGTGGGTGTATAAAGATTAACCCAATTTCCTGTTGTCTGAGACAGATTGGAGGGTTTAGTCCTTCAGGCTACAGCCTTCCAAACCCTCATGACTTAATACTTGATTTCACAATAGATTTCTGAAAAGGAAAAAGTTTAGCTAAGAATATGAATCCCTGTTGGGCCATTTACCTGTGTTCGGCAAGATTTTTTCAGGATTAGCTCCTGCCTGAGATCTTCTCTTCCCAGCTATTGGAGAGACAAGCCCACCATCTCTCAAAGGACTTTGGTTCCTATAGAAAACCTCAAATGTCTTAAATTGCAGTTTTCTTTCTAAACTAATGGCTCATGTTTCTCCCTTGCTCCTGACTGCATTGAGCACAGCAATTAACATGCATTATTAAATTTCTTTATTTCAGTCACCTGTCCTTTAGCAGCTTTTCAAACTCCAACATAAACTGTTGAGTAATTGCAGTGAGGTAATCCCTATATTTAATCTTTACTATAACACATACATCCTGATTATTGACTATGTTAAACATTTTACTTGGCTTTGTACTTTTTTTTGATTGCAGGGTTGCCCCAAGATCCTTATTAGGAGCTTCTAGAAATTGTGCTTTGGGGGAATAGCTGAGTTTTTCACACGAGACCAAATTCCTAAGTAATAGGTTTGTTTTTAAAGTTGTATAAAGAAGTATAAAGGTGTTACTACACTTTTGAGTTTCTTTACCAGCTTTTCTAAACCCTCCTGTTAAGCTGGTTAAACATTTGGAGAGCTTTCAGAATGCAACGAACTTTTGGGAAATGCTTCATCTGCTTCTGATTTGTTTACTTGGATGATCTAGGTCTGTGAGAACCCTGAGATTTTTCTGTTCTGTCTGCTACAATTACTGTTCTATGGGGACTTGAAGTAGGAGGCTGTGGTGAGAACTCGGCACTCATCTGACCTCGGGAGAGGACATCATCTCAAGCTGCACCAGGGGAGGTTTAGGTTGGACGTCAGGAGGAATTTCTTCACAGAAAGGGATTAAACATTAGAAGGGGCTGCCCAGGGAGATGTTGGAGTCCCCACACCTGGAGGTGTTTAAGAAGGGCCTGGATGTGGCACTCAGTGTTCTGGTCTGGTTGATGTGGTGGTGTTGGGTCACAGGTTGGGCTGGATGATCTTGGAGGTCTTTTCCAACCTCAGTGGTTCTGTGGTTACTGAGGGTGGGATGAGGCATAGGATGACTGTATATGGCCAGCCCTGTAACTGCAGAGATATTAGTGTTTATAATCTAGTCAATAAATGTTTCCCTCTTGTATTCAAAACATTATTTTGGTACTCCTAAAACACTAAGTTTCTCTGAAATCTACTCTTATGACTTTTTGAACTACCAAGGTAAGACAAGAAGCTGACTTTTACTAAATAACTCATCACTGCACTTCTTCAGTGGTCTTTTTTGGCATCTCCAGAGTGCATTGAGTATGTAAGAAGGAGTTTGCAGAGGACACTGAGCCTGGTGGGGGTCGGGCTCTGCTCCCAGGAACAAGGGACAGGACAAGAGAAAATGGCCTCAAGTTGTGCCAGGGGAAGTTCAGGTTGAGTATTAGGAAAAACATTCTTCACAGAAAGGGCTGTCCAGCCCTGGCCCAGCTGCCCAGGACAGTGGGGGAGTCCCCATCCCAGGAGGGATTTAACAGCTTGTATGGATGTGGCACCTGGGGACAGGGATTAGTGGTGGCCTTGGCAGGGCTGGGCAGCAGTTGGATTTGGGTCATTCTTAAAGATCTAACAACCTAAATGATTCTGTGGATATATAACTCCCAAATTTAAGCTACTTAGGACAGCAACATGTTCCTCTCTGCAGTGACAGAATAAACCCCCTAAATTCTTTGGCCCTGTTCTGGTGCAACTGAAACCTGACACTTCATCACATTCTCATCAGCACAGTGAGAATGCTGAGATTAAACTATTTCTGATATGTCCTGACACTGTGTCTGTCAAGCCCTGCATTTCATGCTTCTGTTAGTCTGCTCCCAGATTTTTTAATGCAGAAAAGCTTCCAGCTTAGGGCAAAGGAAGGGTTGTTATGTCTGGAGTGAGACACATGTTGTGAAATTCCCTGTGTTGGTGTTGCTGCTCATGTCGTGGTATTTTGTAATATAAACAGCTTGGAAATATCATTATTTTTCTTAGACGAGTATATATGTTTTTGGAGTTTAATCACCTTTCTAGTACCTTGTGTGTGTCTGGACAAGGAAATGCATGTTCAGAGTAATTATTTCTGTTCAGTTTTTGCATTGTCATTCATACGGTGTCTTTTAAAAGGTTTTCAAGAACTCACCTAGCAGGGCAGTAATTTGGAAATGAGAATGGTTTCAAGGAGTAGCTGTTGTAACAGGGTGAGCCCCCAGGGCTGGAGGTGCCTCACAGTGCCCAGCACAGGGGATGGCACTGCCCTGGCCCCACTGCCTGCTGAGCAGAAACCTGAACAGGCTGTGTGTGCTCAGTGTTAAATGCTGCAATGGGAGTTACTGACAGGGTAAGCTCAGATGTAAAATGTTCCTTCTCAGGCCAGTTCTTGCCAGTTCTGCTCCAAAACTGCTGCCAAATTACCTTTCTCAGTGCATTGTCGTGCAGTTCTTTGAAGTGTGACAAGGTGGATTTGCAAGTAAGTGTTGCTGAACCAGCCCATGGATGGAGCATTTGGATTCTGTTTGTTGAATGAACGAGCACAGTCTCTGTGATCCTCACTCCATTTGGAAGACTGGGAAGATGAGCCTGGTGGGCTTGGTCTGACAGCACTGAGGTGGCCCTTGCTCTGTGCTGGGGAACAATGAGCCACTTGCACCAAAGCAGCCTGAAAAACTGGGACACGAGCGAGTGGGGAATAACTTTTCACTGATGTGAACATTCCCCAGCTCAGCTGAGAAGTCTTTAATCATATTTGGTGCTTCAGCTGAGATAATGAAATGGCAGCTTTGGGGAGAAATCTTGGCAAACTGAAATCAGATGGAGGGAGATGTTTGGTTGAGAAATCGAATAGCTGTCAAAGCAAAGCTGATTCTTTGGGGTAGATGGAGTGTGTGTTAAGTGTTCAGCTATATTGCTCAAAGAATGCTTTTTGCCATGAACTTATCTTGACCTGTATTTTTACATTCTACATTCTTGAGGATATTTAGCTTGAATCCTGGCTTATTTTATTCTTGATTACCGAAATAATGCTTTTGCCTCCAGTGGATCAGCAAATATTGCAGTGCATAGATTAAGAATTAGATCAGGTGTTCTTTAATAAATTTAGATCCTGTTAACACTGTTTCTGGGAACTGGAAGTTTTTGAATGCTCCTGGCCAGTCTGAGAGAGCAGATTTTGTTTACTGCAGTAGATGAGACCACTGACCCCAGACATCTCCAGCTGAGAAATGTTTCTGTGAAGACATTGTAGACTTAATTCGCTCCCATTGGAACACTCTGCTCCTGATGAGATACTTTTTCAAAACATGACTTCATTGTTTCAAATAAGCAGGGACTTGCCCTGTATAAAGTGTCTTCTAGTTCAAAATGATCCTTCAGGGACAGGGAGATTTACAGTTCTGATAGCAGGGTTTGTGCTCTGCCCTTCCACATAGTCCTCGTGCTGTGATATCCATGGCCTGGATGGTGCAAGCCTTGAATCCAAGCTGAAACATGTCCTGGAAATGCCCAGTTTACCAGAAGGCACCCGTGTCCCTGGCTCCATGGGTTCCTCTCTGGGCTGTGGGGTGTTGGAAAGCATTATTTGTTGAAGCAGTGCAATGATACCCTTCTGTATAAACTGGTGACTCTTATCAGGAACTGCCTGACTTTGCAAATCTGGGTCTTGGCTGTTGAGTTTCCTCTCTCCAATGTGTCCACACTGAAGCTATTGTGCCTTGTCCCAGAGCAGGGTCACAGCAGTTTCATTTATCACAGAGATGCTTCTGCTTACAGTTATCACCGCCCTAACTATTCAGGCAGGCATTTTGAAAGTACAGTTCAGAAAGTTAAACTGCCAATGTTTTCCTTTCCCAGTAAACTAATTATCTCTGTTGTGCAAAGCTTGAAGGAGGATATGCTCTTTCCCCTTGGCAGTCTGTATTTTTGTCATCAAGTTTGCTTTACAAGTGTAGCTTTTTCTCTCAGGTAGGAACTCAAACTCATGTAGTAATCCAGTCTGAATTCACTTGGGATTTGGGATTCATATTTGTGCTTTCATCTGTAACAAGCAAAGCGCACACTTGCCGTCCTTTTTTTCTGTCTTTTCATTGTATTTTGAGTCTTCTGCTGCAGATCTGTGGCATCTCTGCTCTGAAGCTGCTAGAGCTGTGGTGCAGCTTTTCTGAGAAGGAGGCAAGTTTTAAAGCTCCTTGTGCCTTGGTCTTCAGATGGAGTGCTAGGACGTTGGAAGTGCTGGGATTTTGGTGCCTGTGGCTTTTGTGCAACCTCCTGTTCTAATATTTGTTCTGAAGTGTCCTGGAGAGTTGTGATTGCAAGCGCTGACTGGACAGGGGTGATCCTTCTCACTCGAGGCTTTCAGGGTTTGCTGCTTCTGGCTTAGAGAAATCCCAGCACTTTCAAATAACACAATCTTGCTCCCCTGGATACAACATTCCCTTACAGTGAGCACACAGGATGTGGTTGGCTTGGAGGGAAAGCTCTACCTCCCTTCCTCTCCTGCCAGCCCCCCTTGCAGACCCCCCAAAGTGGGTGAGGCTGAAATAACTCAAAGTTAGGAAATATTTAAACCTTCTTCTTGAAGACTCCTCATCCTTCAGACATATCAAGCATGAACTTGTGCCTTTTCAGGTCATTATCTTATCTGGATTGGGCTATTTAGTTCTATCCTTGTACAGTGTCCCATCAATAGATTTAAGTTGGAAACTCATCATATTCTTAACTGTGCCATTTGTTGTAGTGTTGTGTGAGGCACAGTTGTTCCCTAGACCTGATGGATGGCTCTACTATCACACCAGTGACTTACAGACAGAACTCCCATCAGCTCTTTATCTGTATGATAGTGAATAATTGGGTTCTAGGTGCATTCTGCCAAGTCTGCTCCACAGCCACCTCCCTGCAGCCACCCTGCTTACTGTCCTTGCAAATGGGAAGTGAAGGGAGAAGCCAGGTTGGGTTTGTTCCCTGACAAATTTGGTGCAGTTGGGCAGGAAGTATCAGATACTGTAAATACAGTGATGTGAAAATACAGTGGTGTTGGCTTCATTTAGGCTTTGGACTGAGATTCCAGTCTTTAAGGTCCCTTCCTACCCAAACCCTTCTGTGAGAATCAAGTGCTCCTGAAGTGTAAGTGTCCTCACTGTTAGTTTGGATTGCAAAGCTGCCAATATTCCTGGTCCTTGAAGTTCTGCATGACTTTGAAAATTGAGGCTATCTAACACAATTCCAAACTGGATTTGGAATTTTACTCAGATTTGCCAAATGGGATGTAATGTACTATTTAAATTGTGCCACAGTTCAGCCTGGGGAAAACAGTTGGATGTAAGGTGTAAAAATCATTATTCTACCGACTTCTTCTCTTAAGAGCTTTCTGAAATAGAGATTAAACTTTAATGTAATTTGGGATATGGCAGAAGTTTGAACAGAAGAGAGAATAAAAGATATAAAACATATGGATACCAAAGTAGAAGCAGGTGAAGGCAGTTAAAAATGAAGCAATTTCTTAAGCTTTAAAAATAGTTTGTATTAAAGACAGGCTGTTATAGACAATAAAAATGGGCCACCAGTATGTTGGTACATATGTGATATTTCTGGATGCAGAGGAGTTCATAAATCACCAAACACAACAGTAACTGTATTTGGACTTGGATTCGTAAGAGATACTTGAGGTCTGAACTAAATGTATGGAAGAAGGATTCTTTCATCTTTCCCTAACAGTTACCATCTGCCTGAAGCAAGAACCCTGTGATTCTCTGCTGTGTTCATCAGGCACTGCAGTGATTCTGTGTAACAGCCCAAGAGGAGCTGAGGATACGGAGTTAGAGGAGCTTGTGATGGCTCCTGAGTGCTTGTGTAAGGTCACTTGGAAAAGGTAGGGCGCTGAAGAGGAGTTTCTAGTGCTTAAAGTGGAACATTTAGCACCATTTCTTTGAGTTGCAAGAGTGGTCTAATGCTTAAACCACCACAATTAGGCTATCTCTAGCTTTGAAACAGGCGTCTGGTTTTCCACAATCGATTTCTGCAGGCAATTTTAAAAGATCTTTTTTTCTCTAGTCAGTTTTCTGTTTTTAAAATACATCAGTGAGCAGTGGAGACACTTTAATAATAAGTTGCTGCCCAGGCTGTCTTATCAAAACCAGGGGTTTAGTCCATATATTCAAAAGCCAGTAAGAGATGGGTTACAGCCCTTTGTTCTGAAGGAACTAATACTCTTTATGAGTCACTATTAAAATGACTACTGCTGTCTGCCCTGCTCTGTGTGTGCAGGAATAGATCATCTACGCAGGGCTCTTAGGGCTGTGTTTGAGGAAGTCTAAGTGCTGTTGACGTGTTATATTCTGTAGTTGTAAGTAAATATCAGCCTGTTTTTACAAGGGCACAGGTTGAAGCTCCCTGAGCAGAAGCTGTTCTGCTCCTGATTCCTGCCTGCTCACGGGGCAGGGGTATGGTCTCCTCCAGTGTGGAAGTGCTGCTCTGAGGAGGACCAGAGCTCTTCTGAGTGTATTCAGAACACATTTCCTACTACTTGACAACTTCTCTCAGATGATCTTTTTTGGCGATTGCACAACAGGCACCTGTTGTTTTTTCTTCCCACTAAACATCCCACACTTACCCCTTTGAATCTGCCATCTCAGGGTGGGCGTCTGTGTTCTGCTTTAAAGGATCTCAATGATTTCTTTTTATCTCCCCCCCCAAACATATCAGGAGGAATGGAGCAAAGGGAGGTGCTCTTTGGAGCAGAGTAGGCAGGCAGGTGCCACTTGGCATTTTATTATGTGCTTTGTGATTATAAAAATACTGAAATAGTAGCTTTCAAATGTATTTAGGATAACTAAAACCTTGCATGGCAGCCTTAGCGTTCTGCAGCATACTGGAGGGAGGGACTGAGCTTCCAGTCCTGCTTTTCTATGGAGCAGGCAAGAAGCCTTGGATGTAGGGAGCCAGCAGTTGGAGTTGTGCTCAATTATAGTCAATGAAGCAGTATATGGAATGTTGGGGTTCCTCTCCCTTGAGTTCATTGCTTGTGACTGGGCTTAATGGGCAAGCAAGATAGCACACAAAGAGACAGACAGAAAAGCTGGTGATATTTTTCTCTGGAGTCATAAATGTACATGCACAGAGACAGCCCCTGACAGTTCTCAGGACTTGCATGGAAGTGATTATGTTGGGAAAGCTGACCCGGGGATGTGTGTGGTTTAAGGGCTTTCAAGATTAATTAGTGCAAGTTAGAGGGGAGAAATGTGAATATTGGCAGAGAAGCAGGACCAATGTGATAAACAGAAAAGCCTAATTTTCCCTCTTAAGAGGAGGTGTGTGTGGGAGATGGTAGCACCATAAACCAGGTTTTACCCTCTTTTCTCTGCTGCACGGATTGAAGAGCTCTGTGTCTAATAATAGAATACATGGTTCCCATTACCAGTGACTTCATGAAATACTACCTTGGAGTGAAACATGGCTTGTGTTCCTAATGGTGCTTTTATTGTCAAACTTGGGTTAGTTTTAGGCTGTTAATTGTAAAGGTATCCCTTCAATCTAACCCCTGCTCTGCTCGGGCAGGGTAACTGGAGATATTGAGATGAATTCCTTTTGCTTTGTATTTTACACTTAGAATGGAATTTTTGTAGTGTGTGTTCATTTGGAAAGGTTTCATTTTCTTGCATGGGGAACTAGTTGGATTTATAGATCTATTAAGCAAGGTGAGCTAGATATATACTGTTCACAGGGATTTTTATATTCCTCAACTTGAAGTGACCTGGCGAGTCTGAAAGTAGCATAAAACTTGAAGGTGACGTCTCAATATTTGATCTGCTGTGATCATGACCTGCTAACCTTTAGCTTTAATGGCACTATGTAATTCTTAAAAGTTGCAAATGTACTCTACTTCGGGGCTGATGGATGATAAAATCCACTTTGCCTAATCACCTCTCCAGAATGTGTGTTGTTTCTAGTAGATACTGATCTCCTGTATTTGTTATCTTATATTTGAGAGAGCCTCTGGTTTCTGCCTTAATGGGGGGTTTATGCAGATAATACACTTGGCATCGTGATTGGGGGCTGCAGGGCATGTGGCTCTTGAAAAGGCAAGAACTTCTTTCATGAGGGGTTCCCATAAACGTAAATTTTAGATTGTGCTGAGATTGCTGAATTGCCCATGATGACCTCAAACCTCTGGTGCTGAGGAGGAGTCAGGACAGTCCTCAGAAATACAGTGTGCAGCTATGAAAGCTGTTTGAGAACTGCTGCACTTAAGCTGAGGCTCCCAGAACAGATGTAGGAAATTCTAGCTTTGAATGCAGAAGCTGTCAAGCAGTTCTAGTCCTTTAGGGACTAAAGCTTTAGTTCTCCCATCTCACACAGCAGGTAAATGTGGTGCTGTGCTGTCCTACAAGCTATTTGCTGCCTCTCAGATGCTGAGCAATATTTATTAAATAGGAAAAGTAAGCTTTAGGAGCATATTTGCAAGGGCTATAGTGCCCTGTGATGCTGTAAGTGACCTAAACCTTTGGGGGGGCTGTGAGGTTTGTTGGGAGGAATCACTTCTATTCTGACTGTTGCTCTTGTAAGTGGGCCTGCACGTGTCTTCTCTGGGTGAAGGGGTCTGTGCTCTGTCAATCACAAAATAACACCTAATAATAAGCATCTTTTAAAAACCTGAAATGCTTAAAAAAATGGAATTGCTCAGCTGAGCTTTGACATCAGTTTTTAAAAGGCTGATTGACTGGAGGTGCAGAGGGGTTCCAAGTACATCCTGTGGAAGGGGGTTCTTGGGAGAAGTCAGCAAAGAGAGCTTTTTAAATATTTACCTTCTCAGAATAGTCTGGGGCTTTCTGAAGTTTGCATAATTATTTCACCTTAATTGCCTTTCCCCCTCCCTTTTTTTTTCTTTCCCATCAGATTTCCTTTATATCCAAAAGGAGGGGAGAAGCTTCAGTTTGAATATGGAGTTTATCTTCTCAACAAAAATATAGCACAGGTAGGTACACTTGAGGTTGTTTTTTATTATCCTTTATTTATATCTGTTTTCTGCTTAGTGTCAGTATGACCTGAGTGTGCATGTGCTGTCTTGCAATGCTGTCCTCTGTGGTGAACACCTGTGAACTAAGAGATTCTTGAAACTGTTGTCTTACCCTACAGCTTTGGGCTGGGTGTTTTCTTCTGTGGTGCTTAGAGACTGGCTAGATAAAAATGATTCTTTTCCTTTTCAAATAGAAAATTCCAGGAGTTTGTACACACAGCTTTGAAAACTATAAATGTTTTCTTTTTTATTCTGTCATACTTAAAGAACCACTCATATCATTCTCACTCCTGTCTTTAGTTTGCTGTATTAACTACTATTTTATGCTTACAAGAACACAAAAGTGAAAAATCTGAAGTCTTGCAAATGCATGACTTTATACTTAATTTAAAAAAAAAAAGGTCCTCTAAACAACCCTCCTTCCTTGCTTTTATTGTATGTTAAAAATCATCATGTAATCATTTATTATAATAATCTAAGTATCTTCCTTTTTGCAAACTTTTATGCACTGAAAGACATCTTCCATGTTTAAAGTGTTTTTAAAGTGTAATCTCTTAATTTCTGAGCATTTTTCTTGTCTCCAGTTGTCCATCTGAATCCCCATTTTTCTGGAAGTGCAGTGCCCAAAGCTGGGTGCAGTTGGGCAACTGTTGCTTTCAAAGCATTGAGTAGAGAACTGGGAGAAATGTTATCACAGGTCTTGTCCTTTCACTTCCAGTTCACTGTGTTCAGTGGTCTGTGCTTTTAACAGCCCACCAGGGTGAATCTCCTTCAGTGCAACCAGCAGCCCCAGGTACCTTCTGCACAGCAGCAAACAGTCCATTCTGGACTTGTGCAAGTGACCAGGTCATGTTTTAGGTGCTGCACCTCGAACGTGTCCGCAAAGAGACACCTTTTTGTTCTTACTCATGTTTCTAATTTGGTGATGTAAGAAACTGGGGAAAGGTGTAGGTTAAAAACTCACTCTCAGCTTTGTGTCGGCTGCATCTCCAGCTCACCTAATTCAGATGTTGGCTAGAATTGGGTCCTGTTCAGCCAGGTAGAGCCCCACTTCTCCTGCACTTGAATTTACAGCCATGGCCACTCTTTGCTACACCTAAAGACTACTTGCTCTGTACTCACTCATACTTCATCAAGATCCCATTTCCCCAGCATGCTCAGGAGCATATTACACCAGAAAGTGCCAAGAGATTTAAATTCCAACAGAAATGACATTTCTGTTTCTAACCTGTTTGTAAGGCTTGAAATTAGATTAGTCTTACAGTTCTATTCTTGAAAAATCCGACCTTTTTATGCTTAGTTTCTACTTGTTTGTTTTTCCAGTTTTCTGTTCCACCACTTTTTTGCCATTCCTTACCCTGAATTGAAGTAAAGCTTCTGGATCTTTTTGTGTTGTTTGTTTTTTAAGCTTGGATTGCCTTTACCATTTTCCAGACTTCTGGTATCATGCCCATGCTTAGTATATTTTGGACGATAACCTCCAATGGCTCTGAAATTACTTAAAGGCTAAAATATCTTAAGGCGAAGTTAATCAAGTCCTGCTAATCTTGGAAATTCACTTAACTAGGCTGTTAATGGAGCTCAGGCTGTGCCTCCTTGGTGGTGGTATTAGTAATGGCAGGCAGCTGTTCACACTTGACCTTCAGGAGGGAAGACTAGTGAAAAAAGGGATTAAATACTCTTTGATAGCTTTCCCTCTCCATTACTATCAAGTCAATGCTTTCCTTAATCTCTGCTTCCATAAATCCATTAGTTCACTCTGTAGCTTGGGAGCTGTGATACTGCTTTTGATCTTACTCTGGAGTTTACCATTCAATCATATGATGCAAACAAGAACCTCTGGGCTGCTTGTCTTCATCAGGGTGCTGAACTCTTCACATGTTGGTTATTTCCAGTTCATGTAGTTGGGTTAGTTGGCTCTTGTGCTTGATGTGTTTATAGGAACTGTCACCACTTCACCTGTTTTCCTGTTTATCTCTGACTTGTCCCTGTTGGACCCACTGAAACCTCTCGTTCTGCTTTGCCTCCTGTCCTCTTTTCTCTGAACAGCTGAACACGAGGCCACTCACCCCTGTTGCCTTCCAAGTCCTTGCAGTTGGTTTCTGAAACCACTGGCATGTGTTTGAGCCCATAAAAGTAAATGAAGACTTTAAGTACATATTTGTATTAAAAAAAAGCTTCCAAATTTCCGTGGGGTCGTTGGTGCTGTGCAAGCTGGAGTGGTTTGTGCAACACCAGTGGTTCACATGGTAATGTTTGGGATTGTCTGCTGTTGGATAGAAAAACATAATAAAAGTAAATCAGAATTTCTGGGAGGGCTTCTCCTACTTATTTAATCAGGAAAGTGTTACTGATGTCCACATAAACTGTTGTAGTCACCTTTGTTTTGATCTCCTTTGTCAAATATTGCTGCTTTTTGTAGCTCTGCCAAGGGAAATTCCATTGGGAAAGCAGAACAGGTAGATAACTGCAGAGAAACATCACAGACCCTTTGTGCTCAGGGACTGACTCGACCTAAAACCTGAGATTGTGTGAATCCTTTGTGTTCCTTGGGATGCTGGAACTGGTGAAGTAGCTTTTGGAAGATCTCTGGGCTGCTTGCAGAGAAGCTTCCACATGTGCTTAGTGCATGTGAATGTGTGAGAGTTATTAAGTTTGGGTGGAGAAGGAGCAGCTGCCTCTCTCTCATCTCCAGACCATGACAACCTGTGAGAGGATCCTTTTAAGCTCAGAGATGTTGGCCTTAATTCAGAGAGCTGGTCCTGGAAATGACTTTTTGTCAGGAATAAATGTGAATCAGTTGTCGGATTCCCTCTGTGTGCTGTGGGAATGTTGGAGGTGCTTGGGAGGACCAGTGGTGACTTCACCTCCCTTGAATTGTTCCTGTGAGTCTTGATCACTGAGGGTGAGCAGCAAAGAACCCAGAAAAACTTGTACCAACTTAAAGAAATATTTGAAAGGATGTGTATGAGCTTCCCCAGTTTCACAGATTTTTGTATAATGGCTTTTTTTCCTTTCACAATTACCTGGAGTTCTGGTGGAGAGGAGAAACGTGAGTGGGGGAGAAGTGAGACAGGGTTGATAGTGAGTAAAATTACTGAAATAAAAACTCTTCCAGAGATAAAGTGGTACTGTTTTGTAAAACAGCAGGATAATAACAATGGAAACCACATCTTGCACTCAGGAGAGTTCAGCTGGAATTAGAAGCAGCTCAGTGCTAGCTTGGTAGAGCATTTATTTGGGGAAACTTGCTTTGCTGTTACATTCCGAAGTCAAAACAATGTGTGTTAATTCTGAGAGTTGGTAATAACTTCCATCTGTACGTGAGCACAAATTGTTTCAATCCCCATATTTTCTGTTTGTAAAATTGAATCCCTCACGAAGTGCACAGAGGAGCTTTTGAACTTAGATAGTGTTAAGTAAGACCATAAATTTCCAGTTAAGATTTCAGCTCGTTGACCAACAAATG
This sequence comes from Grallaria varia, assembly GCA_013396735.1. Classification (NCBI taxonomy): domain Eukaryota; kingdom Metazoa; phylum Chordata; class Aves; order Passeriformes; family Formicariidae; genus Grallaria; species Grallaria varia. The sequence continues at coordinate 281,452 of VWZG01006095.1, read as the reverse complement.
TGATTTTTTTTTTTTTCAGAGGGAAATTAGTGACTTATGTCTTATAGTACCTACCAAAAAATTCCCTGTCATTGTCAAAGGTGCAGTAGGATATAGTTGCTAAGAGTGGGAGTGAGTTGCTCAGCTCTCCAAGGCACTGGCCAGTGGGAGAGCCTTCAGCAGGCAGCTGATCCCACAAACTCCATAGTTGTTAAATGGGTGGTGTGGGGGCTATCTGAGGAAGATGAGGCTTTAGGAGGAGAAGGAAGTTAACTCTCACCCTGGTGTTCACAGCAGAGAAATTGAGATTACACCATGAACACCTCCTGTTACAGTGGTTGAATATCAGGATCTCCCAGAGGCATGGTGAGATTTTCTGTGGGTGGTGAGTGAACATGGGGCAGGGGCAAGGCTGACACCTCTCGGGGTTCTCATCCTACTGGGCACAGCCTCACAACCTCACCAACCTGAGCTCTCACGAGTCCTTGAGCAATGGTCTTGCTGCTCCAGGTTTTTTTCTTCTCAGTTACTTATTTGTGCAATGTCTTTGAGTTTCAGGCCTGTGAAAGGAAAGCAGCTCTGCTGCTGCTTTACTGGTTGCTTTGCTGTCTCTTCGCTTTGTTCCCAGAGCTTTGATTGTTTGGGTCTGACTTCAGTGGTTTCTCCATTGCATGTGGAGAAATCATCTTAATTTAGTGTCAGTCCTCCTTGAGGTGAGTCCTTTTTAGTCATTTTGCTGTGGCCGCAGGAATGGTGGTGTTCTATCCTTGTCCAAATTACTGGCTCTTCCAAAGGAGACTTGCAAAACCAGGTGTTAAATAATTTGGACTATTTTGCTACTCTTAGATTTCCTAGAGCCAAACTAAGAAATGAATGTGTCTAGTGCACTCCCCCGTTCATGGAATCACAGACTGGTTTGGGTTGGAAGGAACCTTAAGGACTATCTTGTTCCAACCCCTGCCATGGGCAGGGACACCTTCCACCAGCCCAGGTTGCTCCAAGCCCCGTCCAACCTGGCCTTGGACACTTCCAGGGATGGGGCAGCCACAGCTGCTCTACTCAGCCTGTGCCAGGGCCTGCCCACGCTCTGAGTAAAGAACCTCTTCTGGTATCCAACCTCAATCTGCCCTCTTTCAGTTCAGAGCTGTCCCCCTCTGCCTGTGTGAAATGTTCATGGGTGGTGTCTCTCAGGGGGGCTCTGCAGATGGTGGGACTCCAAGCATCACCTTCCCAGGCATCACTTCCAGGTTGTGTGAAATCTTTGGGATTTGGTACATGCATGAGTTAAGGTTGTTTTTTCTTCCATTCAGGCTGGGTGCGTGCTCAGGATCACCTCACAGGGAAGGCTTCTCTTCTGATCCTGATTTGTTTTGTCAGACAGCTATGGAGTGGTGTTAGACTGACATTGGCATGGTTTGCTCAGCCCTGGCCAAAGAATAGTTGTGCTTTCATCTGACAGTCATTAGCAACACATGAACTTTGCTATTTGAAACTGGAAAAAAAATAAAAATCTCTCCTTTGTCAGCTCCCCCAAGGATGTTTGTTTTCACACCAGTGCAGTGCAGATCCAAGGCAGTAACCGGTGTCCAGCCCAGCTCTGGTGTGTCCAGAGCTCTGTGTCCACGTGGTGGCAGGAGGCATTTACGTGCTCTGTGTAACTGCTCCAGCTGATCAGCCAGGGCTGCTCTCCTGGGAATGCTGCCTTGTGCTGCAGTTGCTTGGCTAATGCACAAGGTAAGGAACATGCACAGAACCATAGCAGAAAAGCAAAATACTCCTTCACGTGTTTTAGGTGCAGGCAAACTGCCATGTTTCCAAGAGCTGCATGGAATTAGAGTTGGATGCTTATGCATGGGTGCCATGTGCAAGAGACTGAACTGAAACTCAGCTCCTAAACGTGAAATGAGGCAAGATGTTCAGTTTCTGGCTCTGTTAGACTATCAAATATGTGAAAAAATTGATTTTATAATAGAAACTATTAAACTTTTCCATGGGAAGTTGAACAGCAGAAATGTTAGGCCTAGAAATTTGTTTTGGCAGTAAACAGTGGGGAACAGAAGTGCCTTGAAGGGTCCTGTGGGTAGCCCTGTGGGTGCAGTGGTTATGGCCCTGGGAGCAGAGGATGCTGTGACTTGCACACCACATCTTTTACGAGGCCCCTGAACTGAGATTGTAAAATGTACAGTTCAGAAAGAATGCACTGTCTGACTCTGGGGCCAGTTCAGCTGCACAGGGAAAAGTGTTCTTGAAACAGCACAGGTTGAAGCCAGAGTGGAGCCCTCATCTTGGGAAGTGCCAAGCATTCATTTTAATGGTAAGAGGAAGGGACTGCACCTGAAAAACCACAAAGTACCTTCTCCATCTGCATGGAGCCAAAAGCTCTTAGGAGAGGTTTCATTCCTGAAAGTCTCCTAGGGTAGCAGTGGACTGATACACAGCCAGAGCATTTAAAATTGGGGAATTTACATATGCTTTTTGCAAACTTGCTGGAAAGGCTTTCTTTTTTCTTCCTTTCCTATCACCTGTGCCAAGATAAAATGGGTTGAAATGAGACTGGATTAACTGTAAGAGCAGTTCCCTTTCACCTCAAAGCCTGCCTGTCCTTGCCTGTAGGCAAAGGCCAGTGGTAACTTTCTCCTCTACTCAGCCTGTGCCAGGGTTCAGCCTGTTCCAATCCCTGCACCTGCAGCCTCAGCCAGGAGGTGCTGGAGGCTCCTGCAGCTCAGGTGGGATGACCAGTGTGGCTGGAGACTGGAGGGATGGAGCACTTCTCCTGTAGGGACAGGCTGGGAGAGCTGGGCTTCACCTGGAGAAGAGAAGGCTCCAGGGAAACCTGAGAGCCCCTTCCAGAGCCTGAAGGGGCTCCAAGAGATCTGGAGAGGGACTTGGGGACAAGGGATGGAGGGACAGGACACAGGGAATGGCTTCCCACTGCCAGAGGGCAGGGATGGATGGGATATTGGGAAGGAATTGCTGGCTGGGAGGGTGGGCAGGCCCTGGCACAGGTTGGGCAGAGAAGCTGTGGCTGCCCCTGGATCCCTGGAAGTGTCCAAGGCCATGTTGGAGCAACCTGGGATAGTGGAAGGTGTCCCTGCCCATGGTCCTTTCCAACCCAAACCAGTCTGTAATTCTGTGAATAGATGGGACATCCCCAGCTGTGCCTGGAGTCACTTTTGCACAGGAATTCTGGGGAGCACCCCGTGCCACATGCTCTGTGTGTTCCATCACTGGTGTTCTGTGCAGCTGTCAGCAGCTCTGCATTAGCTCTTCAGGCTGCTCAGTTTCTAAATAAATGAGTATGTGTTTAAAATAGAACCAAAATTCAGTAATCAAAAGGCAAATGGATTCCTGATATAGTTAGGCTGACATAAATATGTGTGATTTGCCAACCCAAACTGCTTTGTAGTGTGTATAAGTGCTGTGTTGTGGAATTGAAGGAGAGAGGGAAGTGGGAAGTCTGTTATCAAGCCCTGGCACAACGTGTCAGTGTAGGAAAAAGCTGTGGTGTGGAATTTTTTCTAAGGAGAAGGGGGTGTGTGCTGGAGGCAAAGCTGGACTTCCAGGTACCAAGCGTTAACACCTGTGGAATTCCAGGGCCTCCTCTTCCTTCTGAGCCCTTTCACCTCCTGCCATGTGGCCAGCTCTTAATGGGAAAAAGAAATCGTGGGGAAATGCATGTTCCTGAAACTTGCCTTGCTTTAAGGCATAAACATTCTGCTCTTCTGTCATTTGCAAGCGACAAACTGACTTCTGGGGTTTGGGTTTTTTGTCCTGACCTTGTTATTTTCTCTTCTCCCCCCACATCCTTTGTTCTTCTGGTGTGTATTTTATATGTATGTTTTGCCCTCCCTGGGGCAGGGTTTGTCTCATACTTCTGTGCATAAGATTTGGCACATCAGGGCACAAAACCTGTTTTGAAAGCTTTGGGTATGACAGCTGCTTAATCATCTATAAATGCTTTTCAGGCATTTTATATACTGTGCTTGAAGTTTAGAGCAAGTTGTTCTCCAACAAAAGGAATAGAAGTGTCTGATACTTATTAGCTCATTCACTTTTTGATCAGTACAGAATGTTTGGAAATCCAGAACTTTAAAGTACTTTATTTTTCAAGAGGCTGGGATTACTAATGCGGTTATTGTATCTCTCTGTGCTGGCCTTGTGTGTAATTCATGTGGATATTTCTCAAGTTAATATTGTGTAATTAATAAAAAACAAGCTCTGCTTCAGTTTAGCACGTATAAGTGGATGTTTTCAGGAAGGCCAGTGCTGGTCTGTCCTTGGTTTTATGTTTCCTGACCTCAGCTTTTAAGTTTGAAATCTTGTCCCTCCTCTGAGGATCCATTCGCAGTGCTGGTGTGTCTCAGTGCCATGTGGAGCTCAGGGAATGCTGATGTTATCCTGGGAGGAAACAAGTCTTTCACAGGCTAAACTATTGCTTCTGTACTTACCAAATGAGAGCTTTTCCCCCTGGATTCACAACCTCTTTTTTCACAGGTCCATCTCTGCCCACTGAAGTAGCATGATGGGTTCGGGGGGTCCAGCTGAGGTCCAAGAGGTGGTGGGAGCTGAGAAGTCCCCAAATTCTTGCTCCATCTGGGCTCTATGGCACGGGTGGGATCACTTGCTCGGGGAGTAATGCTGTGTCAGAGCAGGAGCCTTTTCACCTGAAGGAGCAGCTTTCACACCCCTGGGTGAATGAGCTGCCAGCAGCTCAGTTTATTTAAAACCCAGGGTTTTCCCAACATAACAGGGAAGAACAAAGAGCTGAAAAATTTGGTGTTTGCAACACCTGATGGAGCACATTGTTCATGCACTCTGCAGGTTCCTTTCCTGCAATGTCTTACGGCACAAGGTAGAGCTGGGCAGATGGGAAGATTGACTGGGTTTGGAGTGGGTTTATGAGAATGTGGAGCTGATGAATGAATGGAGGAGGAGGGAGTAGCACCATATGCTGTATTCTCTGGTTTCCAGCCAGGCCAAGATGGGCCAGTTCCCTGTTACCTGCCTGTGCACCCCTGACTGCCCCTCTGGTATTTATAGGTTGATGTTTGGGTTATATAGGTAAAAAGCAAACTTCAGGTGTGCAGAATTACACTTGGGGAACTAAACACAGGCAGAAAAGACTGCGTTTAACATGGAGGTACAAAATGTTACTTATCTTTCTCCTTTTGGCTTTTGCATGCCTGACCTTTTGCTCTGTGCCTGATGTAATGACTGAATACAAAAGCTCAGGATGAACGAGGTCATAGGAAATCAGTGTGCCCGTGTCTTATAATCCAATAAACATCACTTGGTGATCCCAAGCCCTCTTAAGAAGCTCTGACCTGAACTTGGAAAGGTTATGCTCTATAGTTTCATCTTATCAAGCTATAAATGCAGCAAGACTGCGGAAAACATGGTTTTAGTTATTTCAGTGCTTCACTGGGGAGCAGGGGAAGCTTTTTGAGGCCAGTAACTGCTCTGTCTTCTAAATTGCCTTTTTAATGTTCTTTTTATGAAATAGTCATGGCATAGGAGAGGCACCTCTATGGGCAGGGGGCCCATATATGTTGGTTTTTATAACAAGCCCCCTAACCACTGAGTTTTACAGGAATAGTTTACTTACATGAGGGGCTGTTTCTCCCAGCCCATCTTTGGGTTCCCAGATCCTTACTGGGACACCAGACTGGAAGCATGAGGGCTGGTGTTTGAGACCCTTCTGGAGGGGTGTTGTGTTTGCTCTCAGGAAGGGCTTCATGAGAGAGTCCTGGAGGAAACCCAGCATTTGGCTCATCTGAATGTTTAGTTCTCCAGTATGTTCTGCATGTTCTCAAACACGTACTCCTATTTCCTGATTTCTTGAGGTCTATCTCCAATAAACACTGTAGCTGTGAAACCCAAATCCAGTATTAAATATTGCCTATTATCACATTTCAGCTTTCAAAATTAGAAGAAAACTGCTCTGTAAATGTTTGGCAGAATAGTACAAATTGCTGAACATTTAGCACGGAGGCTGCTGCTGACTTTGAATAAAGACCAGACCTTGTGTTTTGGTAGATGTGAGCGGAAGAAACAGCTTGATATAATTGTAAGGCGAATCAAGGAAGGTAAAAAGGAATTAGGGCTGTTATCAGATAAGGATACAGTTTCCTTGGTCACTGCTGAATCATTTCTGTAGTTGGATTTCATGCATGAATTTCCCCTGCCTTTCAGAGGGAAGTGAAGAAGGACTTTGGACAAGGGCCTGGAGGAACAGGACAAGGGGGAATGGCTTCCTGCTGACAGTATCTTATTAATGTCAGCCCCAACTTTGTGAATGCAGAACAAATCAGGCCAGTTTAGACTAAAATGCTTTAAAAATACCAGTGTGGCCGTAGGTACCCTTTGATGATGGAGGATAAAATGCAGTTGGTATCTCCTGTTGCTGCTTTGTTTGCTGTTCGTGCCTGGTTTGGCATTGCCAAGGCTGTGACACTTGTGGTGGGAGCCCTTTAGGGTGTTTTAATGAAGGCTTTAGGGACTCTGGGCCAGTCTGGGGAACTTTACAGCCTGTGCCCGGTGGGTGAATGAAGGACATGGGCCTTCAAGGATGTTGATGTAGCTTGTTTTGCTTGTTAGTTTAGTACTCTTACAGGAGTTGCAAAGTAAACATCTCCTTTTCAGGTGGAACCTTGGGAGAGAGAGGCAGGCGTTGACATATCAAGAAAAGTCATAATTTCCATTAAAATAGCTGTTGTATTTGAGCACTCCCTCCTGCTTGGCTGAGAGCTGGCAGTACTGGGGCAGTCCTGTATTTGCTCCTTCTGAAAGCAAGATTGAGGACTTGAAGACTTGTTATAATCACAGAGCTTTTTATGGTGCCTTTTTCCCCCCCTCCTACTTCCCCAAGAAGCTTAAAAACAAAATTAACACCTCCTTCCCCCCTCCCTGTGGTTATGTTTTCTTCCAAACTGTGATTGATGTTTACTGACTGTCTTTTTAAGTGCGAGAAATGAAAATTGATTTTAGGTGTTTAGATTTGAGCTTTGTTATCTAAAGAGCTGTTTGATACCATGACGTGTTTCAGTGAAGCCGTGTAGGTGCTCAGAGGTGGAACAGCCCCTCAGCTTCAGGAAAACAAAGGCAAGCAACATGTGAAGAGTTCAATAATCTAAGATTTTATAATCTCCCCCAAAAGGTATAAACACACACAACTGTTTATATAGCAGCAGGCATTATTTCACCAAGCCCCCGAGGTTGTTTATGTAGCAACAGGCATTATAGCAACACTTTCTGTTTTCATTATTGCACTGCTTAGTCATCTGATTCCCAGCCAGTGCTCCTTCATGCTCTGAAAAGTCATCCAGGATCTTGTAAAACAATTAACTATGTCATTTTATTAAAACTTGCATTTTATATTTCTGTCCCAGCGTTTGACATCCTCTGAAAACCTTTCTGTAAATGCTTGGCTTGTGACCAGCTCTGCAAAGCTGATTGAAAGAACACTTTTGCTTCTATTTTTGTTTGTAGGTTTTCACATTTGTGGAGCAGATGTTCTTTTGAAATTCTTGATGCTATCAAGAGAAACTCCTCATTTAGCTGAAAACAATTCCAAATTGCTCTTGACTGCCTTACCAGAGCAGAAGCTTTGCACAGTGTAGTGGGTTGGGTTCACCTCCTGTGTGGGTGCAGATGGTGCTGCAACATCAAGGACCGGTCGAGAGACCAAGAGAAGTCCAAAAATACAGCAGATTTCAGCAGAGACTTCAATATTATGCATCACATGTACTGAAGGGGCAGCTATTTTGAACTTTAATAACATATTCTGAGCTGTTAGACTGCTTCCACATGGCTTAGAACGAGATGAATGTGGCTGGGGAAACAATATGGGAAATGATGAACAGATGAGTTTAGAATTGGAGTCATTGTGCATTTCCCCCCTAGAAAAGCTATTCCAGTCCAGGTACTCTGTGGTTTCTGGCTGACAGGGAATGTGTGTGCCTGTGCAGCACCAGGCAGTGAACACTGGGTGCTGCAGGAATGGGGCAGGGAACGGGCATGGAAATGCAGGGTGGCAGTGCTGCTCTGAGAAGGCAGCCCCAGAGTGGCAAACCCCGAATTCTGATCTCGGGTGCAGTCTGCAATTACCCAGGACTAGGGAGAGAACTGAGTGGTTTCTGTTTAAGCCAACTTACTTGAAGAACTTTAGTAGTTCTGGTCCTTCTTACGGACTTTATAGAGAGAGTAACTGAACCTTTGCAGGTTTGTATTTTATTTAGTTAACAAACGAGGAATCTGTGCTGGTAGATTTGATGAATGAATGTTTTATTGTGGCACTGATGCCGTTAGGAAGGTAGTGAGCTCTTCTTGCCTGGCATGGTTTTAAATGATGTAACAGTCCTGTTGATGAAGTAAATGCTTGGCTGGAGTACTGGTTTAGGGATGCTCAGAGTGGAGCTGGTTCACTGCTGAGGTTTTACACCTTCCAGCAGGAATTCACGCCACTGCACAGAAGGAAATACAGGTAGAAACTGGAGCAACTGAATATTAAAGAGTCTAACCTAATTATGTGAGTCTAATCTAATTATGCCCATCTTGTTCCAAGTTTAATTTGTTTGTCTTGCCTCACCTAATGCCATAGTAGTCTTAATATGCTGAAAATTCAGTGTTCAAAGATGTTATTAGAAAGCTAATACAAGTTTTAAGAATAGATCTCACTTTCACTCTGAGATCCACTGTTTTAAAAGCAGCTTATTTTAACATTTATGGGTTTCTGTGGTGTTGGAATAAATAACAAGAGAAAATGCCTACTACTATGATAGTCTGGTCTTCTGTAGAGGTACAGTTGGCCTTGAAATAACTTTATTATCCTATTTCTTCAGATTTTCCAGCACAGGCACTTCCTTAAGTTCTTTTTTCTTGAACTAATCATAAAATATGATGAGTCTTCTCTCCTACATGTTTGTGTGGAGTATGTTGTTTGGAAAGCAAAGGTGTGTATAGGAGCTAACTGTTAGTAAGGAAATCACAGTTAGCACTTTATTACTGGACCGTCACTAATGATTTGCTCCCAGTCCCCTGGAGAACAACGATCATCTCAGAACACAGTGTGGGACACGTCACTTGAACCAGAACAGGCACGTGTTCTGGGCACAGCTGGGTCTGCAGCGTCCTCAAGGAACAATCTCATCTTTGAAATCTTGAATTAAAAGCTGCTTTTGCAAATGGCACTTGGTTCCATTGGCAACGTAGTGTGGAGATGGGTGATGCTGGATAGCAGCAGCTGACATTTGAGCTCTGTTTCTCTGGAGAACCAAGCCAGCACACGGTCACCTCTGTCTGGGATTGTTCTGCCCTCTTTGCTCCCGGGAGCAAAGCAGCTTCTTCCCCCTGCATTGTTCTCTTGTTGAAATTGAGTTTGATGTTCAGGGGTACCTGTGTGAGCTCTGCTGGGTCAGGTCACAGGGGATGGAAGGGCCCTTATAAACCCCATCATTCCCCCTCTGTGACACGGACAGGGACACTCAGAGGCAATCCCACAACCAGACTGAACCCGGTGCTGCAGAGGGTTGGGGTGGTGTGTTTTTCTGTCCCGGGAAGGCAGAGGAGTTTCTCAGCAGCTTCTGGGTGTGTAAACACAGCAGCACCAGCTTGTATTGATGCAGACACAAGGCAGTATTGCTTGGGTTTTAGGCCATTGCAAAGCCAAAAGAGATTGCAGTTTATGAAGTTAGATCGTAGTTTTTTCTAGAGGCTTCCCAAATATCCTCACTTCACTTAGCACCCATCTCTGCTATCAGCAATATGAAAGTGTGTTCTCATAGAAAGAGTGGCTGTGCTCGTGTTTTAATATGAGTCTCCCATGCATTCCTCTGATCTTGGCTGTTGGAAATACAGAGATCCCTTAATCCAATCTTTTCATGCTCTGAAACCTTGGAATTTAAGGATGGTTATAAAAAGGAGTATTCTATGAGCTTTTGATTGTTGGAGAAGGAACAAATGTAAAGTTTTTGATTTTGGTGGGGTTTTTTTATCCTCCTTTATTTCTTTTGCTCCAGGCAAGTTCTTTGGTTAACCAAATCCACTGTAATCCCATCAGCAGAATGTGGTGATGGTTTTGTAATTTATATTGTATGGTTGTCTTAATCCAGGCTCTGTCACTGCAGCAGAAAATATGAATCCAAGCCCACCACATGACTTGACTGTGTCCATATGGAAATAATAATTTGTAATAAATGGCCTCCTGTTGTACAGTGCAGGACTGAGGGTGATTTTCTTCCAAAGTAATTTTTCTTTCTAAAACTCAGATGAGCATAAAATAATTTCTAATTTCAGGGGTCTTCTTCTGTGACAAACTGAGTGTTTGGGAGGAGTCAGAAGTTTTTGACATTTAGAGGATGTTTGCCTACACCTTACTGTCAGGAATTATGGAAACAGGTGTGGAATTCTAAACAAAAGGAATTTACCTTGAAGTGGAATTTTCCCATGTTTCAACAAGTGGCTCCATCAGCCCAGAATTTGTGCAGTTGCTGGGTGTGTATTGGAGGCCAGCTGGGACTTCCCGGGTGTGTTTACACCTCCTGAGACCTCCTTATGAAACTGGTGGTGCTTCGTTCCAATAGCCTGAAAGATACTGGAATTTAGGGATTTATTCTTTTTTTTAGAAAAAGTACATTTTAACCACGCAAGGGATAAATTTCTCTGCAAAGTTCCCCAGAAGTTTTGAGATTCAGACTTGAAAGAGGGCCTTTTCCCCTCCAGGGGCTGTTTTCTTCAGAGGTATTTGTAATCTGGGGACTTGTTAAACATGTAGTTTATAATTCCCAGCAGTGATAGTTGTCATGGGGGTGTTGTTTAATAATCTGATGTTTGGGAAAGCAGCTTGTAGGAGTCAATACTGGGGTTAAAGTGTTTGAAGCCTTTCCCTTTGCTACGTGGCATCTGATTTGAGTGCTGGATTTAATTATGGGAATAATAACAGGAGTGTCAGTGTTGATACAAACTGTATAAGGAGCACAGATTTCGATCAGCTGTGTGACAATATGTATTTTTACTAGTTGATGTTACTGTAAGAATTCCACTACTGATTCCAGCAGACACTGAGACTGACAAGTGACCCTTGCACACAACTAAATGTTTGGAATTGGTAAATAATAGAAGGTTGTGTTGAAATTTGGTCTTTTCCCCTAATGGCTGTGTTTTTATGAAGCTGTGAGGCTGCTCTCCTGTTACAGATAGAAAATGGAAACAGTGGAAGGAGGTTCAACACTCGGATTGACTGATTATTTTGTCCCTGTTCTTGGGTGGGTTTTGCAAATATGGGTATTAAATGGAACATTTCCTTAAGAGGAATAAATGTCTTGGAACTGCTGGATAATCGTGCTACACTTTCTTAAAAGCTTAGTAAATTAACTGACCATGGTGTTATGTTCTTTGGGATTTGGAAAGCTGTGCAGATTTTAGGGTTTTTTTCTGTTCTTGCAGCTTAGGTATCAGCATGGGCTGAGTACTCCAGATCTAAGGCAAACTCTTCCTAACCTGAAAAACTTCATGGAGATTGGGCTAATGGTGAGATGGTAAGTATTTTTTTTGGTTCTTTTGTAATTAAAAGGAAAGAGGTGGATGCTAAAAAAAAAAATGACCTGAAGGTAAGGATTCCTCACAGACAAGCAGCTCCTCTCCACAAGCTGAGCACGTTTGGTGAGATTGGGACTTTTCCAAAATACTGACCACATAAATGGCCACAATATCCCACTGTTTTCATATCTTCTGTATTATGGGCCCACAACCCTTCTCCGAGGCTGATGTAGGAGGGGAAACCTGTGTGAAAAACAGTGTTCTTCACTAGGGGGAGGTGAATTAATCATTGCCTTAAGACTGCACCTAAAGGTTGGTAGCAGGGGCACCTTCAGTGTTATTCTGCTTCAGCAGAAGAGGTTTGGGGTTGCCTTTTGGAGTCTTGGCAAAGGAAAACAAATACAGGAGCAGAAAAAGTTTCCTCTTTGAGCACTGCTTGAAAAAGTGTTGCTTGATGGAATTTCAACTCAGCCAAAAAATCATTGGAAGTAAACAGGCCCTGAGAAAAGGAAGCTCAGCCCTTGTGCAGGTTTATTCTCCCAGCACAGCTGAAAAGATTCTCCCTTTTTTTTTTTCCTTTTCCTCTAGAAAGATGAATAAAGAAAAGCTTTCTTCATCAGGGAAGTATTAGTGTGAGTTTTCATGTGATATCAGTCACTGTGGTGTGAAAACCCTCACCTGATGTGTGTCCCCCTCAGCAAATCCGAAAAGGAAGGGCCCAAATACCCAAATTCTGCAGCATTTGTGTCTGATCAGAGGGTGGGAGGAGTGCAGGGCATGGGTTCTCCCTCAGTCTGGAGCAAGCAGAGGTGGGGTGACTGTGATACGTGGGAAAGGGGAATATTTTCCCAGCCTGGTACCTGTTCTCCCCTCCTGGCGTGTGCTGGCTTTGCAGGACTGCACTGGGAGCTTTAGTTGTCTTAGAGCTTTTGCCATCATACAACCCTGTTGTTTTCTGTAGGTGATGCACAGTTATTAGCAAGACAAAGCACATTTTTTCTGTCTGGATAATATTTCCAAACATGTAGGAATATTAAGCATAGTTCTCTGGGAGTATCACATTCTCCCCTTCCCCTCCCATGCATGTCTATGCCTCATTTCCTTCTCACCTCCACAACTAGAGCGAGTAGTTGTTCATTTTTAACTTTGTTTGGAATCATTAGCTTTAAAAAAAAATGCTTCTTAGTGCTTCCTAATAATATAAATTGAAATGAGGCTTAATAGGGAGTGGCCCAAGGGGAAAGCTGGATAGACTTTCCTAGCTGAGCAGAGTACAGATGCCCACTGTCCTGTGCATTAGACCTGATCACCTGCAAAGAAACAAGCAGGAAAGGCACCAGATGTTAAAACAAAGACTGGAAGGAATGTTGTGTAGGTGAGTCAGCTGAGACCCTCTGCCACAGACTGTGGTCAGTAAAGGGTTTCCAGGTGATCCTTGGACACAGGGACACGTGAGGTTTTCCTATCTGCATGTTCACATGCAGTGCCTGGTTTGTTTGGTCTTGTTGCTGCTCTTCAGTTTCCTTTCTGAGCACTGTGGGTGGGTTTTATGAATTTAAGTTCTGTCAAACCATAATCATTGGTAAAAACCAGAGAAGATACCAAGTCCAGTGGAAGTATTGAACAGAACTGGTTTTAACTCCTAAGCCATGGGGCGAGTTGAGTTCTGCTTTTGGCTTGAGGCATCTGCATTTCTCTGCAGTCAGGACTGGAACTGAACCCTGAGATGTTCAGTGTAACTGAAATACCTGGTTGTTTCAGGCTTAACCTTTCTCTGATAACCAGCAGTTTGGATTTAAGTACATAATAGTTTCTTTACCTCTTCAGATTAAAAACAAACCTACAAAATCCTCCTCAGCTTTTGTAGAAGAGCCCACCTATTTCGCACATCAGAGCAAATTTGGCTTTCAGGTCTCTGCTCCAGCCTTCCCTCAGCTGCCCAGTCCAGCCTGGGGCTCGGGGACAGCCCTGCCCTGGGAAGGCTGCAGAGCCAGTGCCTGTGCCCCCGGCTTTAGTGCCTGGGTGCCTCTGCCTGGGGACACTTGTGCTGGGTTGGTTTCTCAGGCGTGACACTGAAATGATTAATACATGTTTTCACATCCCTCCACGTGTGATTTATTGCAGCAGGCTTGCAGGTCTACAAGCTCTGCTTCCCTCTTCATCTCTCTCCTGGCACCAATATCCCGCTGTGTTTACTTTTCTTCCCCCTTCCCCTGCTGCAGAATACTGTTTGTGCTGTATGTGGACCAAAGCAAGGCAGAGCTGTTGGTCCCCTCACACACTTAGAGAGGCTGCAGAGCTGCAAAAACTGACTTTCCTGACATCAGATCTGGATGTTGAATCTTAAGGCGAAAGATGATGAGCCAAAGTTGTTGTTGATTTAAACTGTCTCAGTTGTGGTCCCCTGAATCTTTCCTGTTTCCTTTTGGGACTAATTCTCTCTGTGTCCAGTTTTTTAGTCCTGGAGTTTCACTGGCTTCCAGAAAAGCAGCTCAGTTTTCAGATTAGCTTTTTGCAGCTGCAAAAGGCCATGTGCAGTTTTTGTCTTTAATTCTTTCTCCTCTGAGCATGCAGTTTATTCCAGCTTTTGAGGCCAAATCATAGAAAAGTTTATGTTGGAAGAAACCTTAAAGATCATCCAGTTCCACCCCTCTACCTTCTACCAGTCCAGGTTGCTCCAAGCCCTGTCCAACCTGGCCTTGGGCACTTCCAGGGATGGGGCAGCCACAGCTTCTCTGCCCAGCCTGTGCCAGGGGAGAATGTCTTCCTAATCTCTGATCTGAATATCCCCTCTTTTAGTTTAAAAGCATTCCCCCTTGTCTTATCACTCTCTGTATGCATAAAAAGTCACTCCCCCTCTTTTTTAGAAGCCCCTTTCAAATCAATACTTCCACACAAGCTGGATGTTTTTAACACAGTTTTATTCCTTTTTGCGTGTTCAGGTTTGTCTCTCACAAGCTCAGGCTCTTTAGATCGTGGATACACTAAATCAAGAGACTGACTCATTTTCTCTCCTGTTCTTCAGCTTATTTTTGTTTCCCTCTGTGTAACTTCTGAGGGAGTGTTTGTGGTTATTAATGGCAAGTACAGAGCACTCTGCACGCTTGAGCAGTCCAGGGGAGAGATTATTTTCCTGGGGAATACACAATAGACTTTTCTAATGCTGGCCAATACAAGATACCCCTTTAGGAGGGCTTGTCTGTAGTCAGGGAGATGCCCTTTTGAGCTGCATTTAAAGGCTTCCCTCAAAAATACTTGTGTGCTAAGGCTGGAATTTGTGTTCTGAAGGTATGTCCTGGATCATACAGTGCTGGAATCAAGAGGAGCCCCAAACTTCAGAGTTACAAAAACTCTGGTAGCTTGATTTATGAAGATGTTATATTTTTTTTCATGCATGTCTCAGAATTTCTTAGCTGCCAAAAGATGCAATTTCACCTTAACTTCGTATTGTACCTTATTTAACCAGTAATCTCTAAGAAGGTGAGAAACTATTATTGCTTTTTAGCACAGTTGACATGGTATTGGCTCTGAGCTGCTCTTGGAGCTTCAAACATTTCATAGATGGCTATAAACCAACTTAAACACCTTCATTTAGCGTTCTTACTGCCATGAGGTCATAGTTTGCAACAAAAAAGATCAAATGGTGTTTAAGTTGTTGGCTTTTTTTTTAAAAAGCATTCTCATACCAAAGAGCTGTAGCTGTGGATTTTGGCTTCTGGCCAGGCAATCAAGATTTAGTATTTTGACCAGCTGTGATCCAGTAATGTTCCTCAGAGGAAACATTTTGCGGGGAGGAAAAGATACATATTTGAGCCTGTGAATTGTTCTGTCCCTCGTACTGCTTTACAGCTTCTCTGAGCCCCTTGCAGACAGATTAAATAATCACAAGTGAATCTGGCTGAAGAAACTTCTTATCAGAACCGTGAACAACCAGAAACTGATCACTAAGAAAATAACTTCAGAAGTATTTGTGTCCTGCTTCAGTCACTGTATCTCACCTGTTTACAGTGTGGACTCTGTGCCTTGTGCCTTAGGGTGCCCAAATGGACTGTTTATTATCTAGTGCAAAATATTTGGGGGAGAAAGTAGCTACTTTGTAATTTTGCTGCCAGGAAAACTTACAGCTGAAGCTGGACCATTTCAAATTGACTTTTGAGATTTGGATGCAGCTGAAACATTGAGATTGGTGGTGATGTCATTCTCTTATCTAGAATGTCCAATAAACCCGGGGTTTCTCTTTTTTTATTTTTTTATCTTTAATTTAGAACTCCTGCTTTCTGAGAGGAACTGTATCCACCCCTATACATAACCACTTCTAGTCCCATCCAACCTGATGACTAAAAGTCTTTAGGGCCTAATGGCAGTTCATCAGACCAGGTTTTATATCCACTAGTTGCTGGCTGTTCTTTGTGGACAGTCATCCACACCTGTTTGCTGTCTCAGGAGATGGAGCAGGGAATTGTGGCTGGAAGCTGGAGCAGCTCAACCTGAGTAAGCTGGGTCAAGGCTGTACCTTGGAGCGAGGGCTGTGCTCCTGCAAGCCAAAGCTCCTCACTGGGGACAGTCCCTGACAGGCTCAAAGTTCCTGAGCGGTTGGATGATTGTTTTCCAACGTGACTTCCTTTTTTATATACTTTTTGTGCTAATTCCATGAGCTGTGAAGCTCAAAGGACAAGGGAGATGGTTTTAAACTGACAGAGAGTAGGTTTAGACAGGATATTGGGAAGGAATTCCTGGGTGGGAGGTTGGGGAGGCCCTGGCACAGGTTGGGCAGAGCAGCTGTGGCTGCCCCTGGATCCCTGGGAGTGTCCAAGGCCAGTTTGGATGGGGCTTGGAGCAACCTGGCTCACTCTTTTAAGTGGTCTTAGGCTGCTGATTTGTCAGAGAGCTCCAGACTTCAGAACACGCCACAAACAGCTCGTTCCAGAGCTCAAAGCTCTCCTGCCTGGAGGCTCCTCTTTGGGCTCCTCTCAGCAGCAGGACTGGGGCCAGCCTGTGCTTTGGGCTCAGTTTTGCACCGAGGAGGGGAGAAGGAAGGTCTTTCCTGCCCAGTTGTTGCACAGAGCTTGTCCTCCTTTGTCTCTCAAGGTGGGATGCGCACCTCCCCACCTGTCTGAGGTGAGATGTGCCAGTCCCCTGTTACACCCTGTCCTGGCCAAGTGGGAGGGGGAGAATTCAGCTCTGCAGCAGGGCTGTGTCCACAGGGGAGAGGCAGCAAAACCTGAGATCTCTTGCACTGAAAAGCACCATCTGCTTCATTGCAGAGTGTCCTGGGACTGGAGCAGTGATCTGCAGGACTCAGTTATCACTTGTCCTGAGGAATCAGCTCACATAAACACAGGGTGATGTGTCCTTGGAACCAGTGAAGTGTCTCGAATGATATCTGGCTTTGAGAATATTTGCACATTTTGGAATTTGGGTAAATTCCTAAAACTTGCCATTTAACTGTAAGATAAACAGAATCTCATCAAATAAGCAAGACAGAGTGTTCATTTATTTTCTGAACAAGGGTAGAAAGCACTAAGCTCTGGGGGAAGGGAGGGGAAACCAGACCATCCCCAGTATATCTGCAGGGCACATTACCTGGGTTCAGGTCACAGGTCTCCTGCCTCAGATTCTTGTGTTTGTCATATTACATCATTTTAAAAATAAATGGTTGATTGTGAAGGGGCTGGTTGACAAACAAAGCTGAAAATGCTCTGTGGAGTTTGCATTCAAAAGGTCTGAAACAGCTCTTGAAACCTAAGGAAAAGTTGATGTTTTTGCTGCTGCCTCCATGTGTGGCCCTTACCTCTCTACTTCACTGTCTGCAACTTGTATCCTGGAAAACAACTTCTCCTTCAGGTGATTTGAGGGGTTTATGGAAGAGGAGGAAGCCCTGCAGAAGAATTAGGGGCAGCTTGGGAGGAGGTGAGCTGGGAGAGGAAATGAAAGAACAGCAGTTCTGCTCACTGCCCTGCTGTGGGGACACTTATTCTTCACACAGGACTCGTTGCAGTCCACTTTCTCCTGTTTACAAGGGGGAGCAAAACAAGAAAAGTCCTGTGGAAAAGGATCCACGCGGGGGACTCCTCATAGCTGCTGTTCCCAGCCTGTCCCCTGCAAGGCAGAGCCCAAAATGTAGCAGGACTTGTTAAATGGAGTTCATAAGGAGGCTCATACTGACAGGAGCAGAGTTGATATATAATTCAAGTAATAGCTGTGTTTTTATTATTCTTTTTTAACGTGGAAGAAAAATGAACCAGTTGCTTATGCTGACGTACAGCAACCTCTTTGCATATAGGATGGTGAGGGTATTTGGAGAAGGATTAAGCTGATGAGGGAAAATTCACATGACAGCCCAGATGATGCAAAGCGGATGTTCCAAATTACGGAACCTGAGACAGAGTGGTTTGTGGAACTGAATTAAATAGTGAGGTCAAACTGGTGAATTAAGCTGGATTGGTTCATGTTCCTCAAGGAACAGAGGTTGATGATTGTCCAAAAGGTTTTGGAATGATTGGCGCAGAAAAGCAGAAGATCTGGCAAGAATAACCCTCTGCAAATAGCAGGGTTGGTGTGGTTTCCCTCCTTTGAGCAGCTGTCAGGGAAGTCCACTGTTGGATTCTTCGCTCCACGAGGACTCGGCCACTTTTGAATAACTCACTTTTGAAGAGTTTATGATGGCCCAGTACAGGCCATAAATTCATAAATGCACAGTCAATAGTAATAATTCATAAAGCGCAGCCTGGTCCTATAAAATGGTGTTAACAGTCCCAATTAACATAACGTGGTGGTTTCTTGGGTGATTGACTCTCCAAACCCGGAGCTTTGTGAGTGTTCCCACACGTTCTCTCTGCTTCTCAGTCAAGTTGTCCTCTGGGGTGTCTTCTGTGGTTCCTGCGGCACTAAACACATGGGGGGTTTAGCACTTCAGGATACAAGTTGTTGGCCAGGCAGAGCCCGGGGTTGTGATAAAATCATTGCTCCAGCCTTTGGTTAAACATCTGCACTGCTCGTGAGCTGCCTGACAGCTGTGATTTATCCCCTCCCTGCAGCGACCGACACCACACGTCCAGTGCAATCCCCGTTCCAAAGAGACAGAGCTCCAGCTTCGGCAGGTTGCACGTTGGCTTCTCCAGTGGGCTGCCTTCTCCGGACAAGGGACTGCGGAAACGAGCCAGCACTGGGAACGAGAGACTGCAGCACACAACGCCTCCTCCCAGTTACAGCTCCGCTCTAACGCAGCCGGATAAAACCCCCGGGCCCATCAGCTCTTCCCTGGACACCTCCCTGGACTCCTCCAAGGGCAGGAAGGGCGAGGACTTGTGCGGCAGCTTCAACGGGGACAGCGGGAGCGCAGAGCCGCCGGCGGGCCGTCCCAGTGCAATGAACGGGGCGCTGGTGCCCGGCCCCGCGCTGTGCTGCGCCGTGGAGAGCGCGGAGGAGATCATGGGCATGGAGGCCACGGGCCCGGGAGAGCAGCTGGAGGACTTCAGCTCCATCCCCGTGGAGCACGCCGTGGCCGTGGAGTGTGACGAGCAGGTGCTGGGGGAGTTTGAGGAGTTCTCCCGCAGGATCTACGCCCTCAACGAGAGCATGTCCAGCTTCCGCAGGCCCCGCAAGAGCTCGGACAAGTGAGCTGGGCCGGGGCCGGGGTCTGCCACGGAAATCAAATTGCACTTATTCTTTATATTAATTATAAAAATAAAAAAGCTTAAGCTGTTCCTATGGTGTTAGACAAGTGGACTTGAGCACAGTGGCACAGGATCATGGTATGTGCACAGCCCAGGTAAAGTTTTATTCTGCTTCCAGTCCTTTTACGTCTGGTATTTATAATCTGTTGGAAATCTTTTTCATTTTTTTTTTTAGGCCTTGGAGTCCATTTATAAAGGCTTTTCTGAAGAAAAAACCTTCTAGTGCTGATCAGGCCCTTCTGTGAATATTTGTTGATTTCTTAATTATTCTTGAGAGTTAAATTAATTTTAATCTTTTCAGAAAAAGCAAAAACCCTTTAATTTAAAAGTACATTTATGGTAAGACATCTTTGCCTTCTCCCGTGTATTCCTGTGTGTGCTTGAGCAATGCAGTCCATGTCAGAGACATGCCAAGGATTTGTTACAGCTGAACAGCTTTCTCTTGGCTGGGCTCTGGAGCCTTTGAAGTTCTGGTTTGCACTGATGGGTCAGCTGGCAGTGAGGACTTGGCAGAGAAGGAGCACCTGTGTGGTGCCTGCACCTGCTTAATCAGAAATAACACTTGGGGTTTTCCCTCCACTTCTCCTTTCCTCCCTACTCGCTCTTCCTTCCCATGGAAACCTGGACGAGTGAATCACCTCCAAGGTTCTGTGTAATGTTCTCAGCCTGATCCTTCCCCACTGGGGCTGGGCACAGACCTTGTCACAGAGATCTGGTGGCCCCACTGCCAGCACAGAGGGTTCAGCTGCCACCCTCCCAGGGCTCTGCTGGGGACACCGGGGGCACTGCAGGCATCTTCCTAAAATCCCTGACAATGCAGCCAGCACTTTGGAATTAGGCAAATGTGTGGAATCGTTCTACCCTCTGCAGAAAGGAGGCAATTAACGTTACTCATCTGAACTAATATCCTTTTTCAACCATCTGTACTTGGAAGGAAGAAGCTTCCAGGGCTTTGCTGGAGGTGCAGTTTGCAGGCGGGCAGGTCAGCACTGCCACACGTGTTCAGCTGCACTAATGGGAAAGCAATTTGCATCCTGCTCTGCCATTCCTGGTATTTGTTTCCGTTTGGATTTCATTGCTCTTGCCTTCTCTATTGTGTACCCAAGGATCTGGGCTCAGTTGTGAGCTCTGAAAGATAAAAATATATAGCAGAATAAAAAACACTTCATCATGCCTGGCTTTTTTTCCTCCCTGGTTTTATGCTTTCTTTTGAACCCACGACCTAGTCTTTCCCTAACTTCACCATAAGACTAGCCTAAATTAACTTGTTAAAAGTGTGGATATGTGTAATCTCAGCTATCTGTTGTCAGAACAAGAGTGTGTGTGAGAACCAATATACGTAATAGCACTGCATTTTTCCAGGTAACACCTTAGTGGCTGTATTGGAATGCTCTTCACGTTTCCTCTGTTAGCTGTTCCTGCTTGTGTCTGCACCGGGGTGGGTGGTGGAGCCTCCCTGCAGTGCTTTGGTGGCTCTGCTCTGTCCTGCGATGGGAGCACTTGGAGAACTTGATTCTTTGAGACACTGCACATGATTTCAGGTGCAAAGATGGACATATCCAGGAGTATCCCCTTCCCCAGGTCAGCTCCTCTGTTCCAACCTTGTGAAAGCTGCCCCAGAGGAAATGCTGCCATCATAATTGGCAAGGGATAGGTGGGAAACTCCTGCTCTGCTTTGGCCTGGAGAGGGAGAAATGACCACTTGGAAGCACAGCACTTACTAGAGAGGAGCAGAAGATGCTCTGTCCTGTGCCTGTGTGTTACCATCTCCTGCAGGTGCAGTCCAGTGCCTGCTGTCAGTTGTGTCCTGAGGGGTGGTCTGGCACTCTGGAGGCAGCACAGACCTGTTTGTGGGCACACTCGTGTTCCTGTGTGACAGAAAGGCATGACCTGTGTGTGATGGTGACTGTTCAGAGCAACCCAAAGAGTAGTCGTGAGGTCGCTGTGTGGAATTGGGTCCATAGAGCATCAGTGGGGCTTTGCATTCTTTCTTTTTTCATTAGTTACTCATTTTCTCAGGTTGCACAAACCAAATGAAGTCTAGTTTTGCTCCCCAGTGTTGTGTCGCTGTTCCTCTTTGAGCCCTGTAAGTGTTAATGTGTCAGACACGATGGTTGATTTCTGCATCTGTCGCACGAAGCTGCTCGGAAGGGCTTTCTGTGGGTGTACCTTTAGTGGGCCTCAAATTGTCCCCAGGTTTCTCTTCCTCTTGTACCACTTTCCGTGTAGCAGGTGGTGTGAGGTGGGACAGCACCACGGGGCTGATGGACACTGGCCAGATCCTCCTGGGGGCTGTACAGGCTGCAGCCACCCTCTAGCTTTCCTTTTCTTGTGTTTATTTTTTTTCCCACTCCTTGTAAATTACTTTGAAAATACTGTAGTGGGAGAGAAACAAACAGTGGGTTTGAAGGTGCGATGACAGATCACAGTGTGCTCTCAGCTGTCACAAGCCTTTCGGTTCCTGCACAGCTGTGACACTGTTAAATGTCTGCAAATGTCTTCAAGTGGAGAAAGCATTTCATTGCAATCTTTTCCCCTCACTTAGGAATTCCCAAGATTTTTGAGAATATTAGTTTTGGAAGATCAGAACCCGCTATATTTTTATAGCAAGTGCAACAGCATTGGCTTATCCTT
This sequence comes from Grallaria varia, assembly GCA_013396735.1. Classification (NCBI taxonomy): domain Eukaryota; kingdom Metazoa; phylum Chordata; class Aves; order Passeriformes; family Formicariidae; genus Grallaria; species Grallaria varia. The sequence goes on along the minus strand of VWZG01006095.1, from coordinate 259,628 downwards.
GCTTGACCAGGTATTTCAAATAAGCAAGACCAGAATATCCCATAGTAAATGACACATTAAGACTATGTTGGTAATTGCGGGAAAGCTCATCTGTATTTATAAAATAAAACTGATTAGTATCTCTCAACTTGTGTCTTCCTTAATGTGTTCCTGCTTTGTGTCCTTCCCAGCTTATTGGTCATCAACCCCACACTGCCCCAGGTGGGAATACTTGGGCAGGAGGATTTGCCTGAAGACCTTGCCTGCCCTGCTGGCTCCCAGTCCTGGTACTGCAGTTCTTTTCCGTGCTCCTCCTACAAAGATGGCACACAGCTGGGCACACACTGCCTCGGGAGGCAGTGGGGTTTGCAGAGGGCTGTGGCTGCTGGAAGGGCTGTGTTCCCTCCTCAGGGAGGTTTGGCTGCTCCTCCAGCTTCTTGGTGATCCCAGGCACGGAGCACCAGCCGCTGTTCCTGAGCAGGAGCCTGTGCCCAGTCCTGGGAGGGGCCCGGCCGTGCCCAGGCTGGGGGGAAGGCAGTGAAATGTGAAGAGCCACAGGGGCTCTTCAGGCAGCAGCAAGGTTTTTTGGTGGTTTTTTGCCTTTTTTTTTTATTTTCTCCCACCCAATCTGTCTGTCAGCAGAGAGTAAAAAGCCAAGGCATCATCTGTATAGTCCTGGAGCTGAAGTGGGAAGATACAGGAGGGAGAAATTTTGCTTTGAGCTATTTTGCCGTGTTGAACAGCATTACTGAAATGCAGCTGTATGAAAGGGAAGAATAAGGAATGGAAAGAATAAGATGGAAAATATTTTGCCTTGAAATGTAGGTGGAGATGCTCCTGGAGAGGGTGGACTTGATCTAGACAAACCTTGGGCTCCTCTGTGCCTTGTTTTGTCACCTTTCAAATGGCCAGGGTGGGTATTTCTCCTTGCTTTCTGGATTTGGGCCTTTTTCACAGGGAAGGGCTGACATGTGCTCTGTTTGCTCTGAAATGATCTGGTTGAGCTGGTATCTCTGGGCAGCCATGAGTATCTCCAGTCTGCAGGCAAGGTTGTCTTAGTCCCAGGGAGCAGGATCTTGTCTTCACCTGTGCCTGCCTGGGAGGGTGGGGATCCTGGCTGTGCCTGGGATTCTGGGCTCCCAGAGAGACACAAGTGGCTGTGGTTTGGATGTGTACTAACAGAGGGATTGAGGCTCCAGCACATGGAGCATCCCTGGCCAAGGGATCCCTGTGCAAAGGCTCTGGGAGAGGGCGAGAGGGCTCATCTCAGAGGAGCAGTGGGTTTGCTCAGCCTCAGCTGTTGTATTTGCTCAGGGACAAGTATGAATAGGGCTGTGCTGGTCCATCTCTGGCCAGTTTCAGTGAGTTCCTGACAGGTGACCCCAGGGTGCGGTTGTGTTCTCTCAGTGCTTACTTTTGACATCGTAATCCAAATTGACGTTCAGTGCTTGAATATACAATAAGTTCATTACAGCTAAGCCCTCCAGCTCAGGGATTTCCTGTTGGTAAGTCTTGGAAAAATCAGGATTCCCAGTGGTCTCGGGCTGAAAACGTTTGCAGATAAAATTCAAGTTAGCGAGTTGTGCCAGAATGTTTTTGGAGCCGAAGCAGAGCTGTTTTCAGCAGGGCCTGATCCCTCCTGGCTGCCTGGGGTGGGAGGGGGGCCCTGCCCTGCACAGCTCCCGAGCAGGGTCTCGGTGCTGCTCTTGGGGGGACCTCGTTAAAGAGCAGCGGATGAATCCACAGTCCCACGGCCAAGCACATTTCTTGAGTGTGCTTTTGGAACCTTCACTGTTGCCTCTCATCCTGCTTTGTAAAGAGCATGAGAAAAATCAGCAGAGCAAATCCCCCTGACAAAGCCGTGATAAACTCCCCAGGCAGATCAGCCTTTCGCTGCCCTGATTACCTCCAGGAATGGGATCTATCTCCCCATCTTTCCATGTCCACAGGAGGGTTGCAACACAGCAGGGTTGGTTAATAAGCTGTTATGACGAGGTGTGGACGTGGCCTGGGACTGGCTGTGCCCGTCTGGCACAGGGACAGCACCTCTTCTGCTTCCACCTCCTCCCTCACAAAAACAGACACTGCCCCCTTCGTCCGACGGGTCCCAGCTGGGATTTGCAAACTGCCGCTGGAATTTGAAGCTGGTTTTCCAATAAGGTGGAGGGAAAACACTGCTGCACCCCAAAGGGAAGTGTGAAGAGGCTCGGTGTGGGTTTGAGGGGTGGGAGAGGAGCCAAGAGGTTCCCCAGCACAGGTGGTGCCAGAGCCAGAGGTGCTGCTGTTACCAAAGAGTTGCCTCTCCTGTGAAGAAGAGAATAGGAAGGTCTCATTTCTGCAAACCCACCGCCCTGGGACGAGGAGAAATGCATGCACACAGCACACACAGCAAATGGGCACTTGGGGCATTTGAGGGAAAAGGTTCCTGTTCTTTCCTCCCCCGGTGGGTTTTAAATTTTACACGTCTTAAACCCAATTAATTTGTTGGTCCCCGGGAGCATAGCATCCTGTATGGCTCCTGTGAGGGGCACACGTGCTCAAGGCAGGATTATCACTTGCAGGAGCAGCACAACAGCACCAGAACTAACCGGGTAACATTTCCTTCTGCAGTTTGGGACCTTCTGTGGAGGGTCAGCCACAAGCTCTGAAGAGCAATCTGTGACCTGGAAACAACTCCTGCCCTCGGCAGCTTTTTGTTGTGACAGAAGACACACAATTCCTTTCCCTACAGGCTCGTGTCTGTGCAGGAGTGTCTGCCCCCTCCTTCCTCCATGGGCTCACCTGGAAGGGGATGGGGCTCTTCCTTGGTGGCCACATTTCGACTTCCCCAGGGATTTGGGGAGCAGAGGCTGCTGTGAGGATTGGCAAGGAAAGGATCCATAGTTGAGAGGATTCTGCAAAGTTTGATCTTTAAAAATGCCCCAAAGGAAGGAAAAGAAACCTGCTCAACCTGAAGGCACAGACCTTCCCAGTCCAGGCTGTTTCTGATGGCCCAGGATAGACCTGGGTCTTAACATTTCACATTTCCAGGACTCCCACATTCCCAAATAGTTCCTTCTCCCTGCCCCTGCGTCCTTTCTCCTTTCTTCTGCAGCCCTGTGGGACTGGGGGTTCCTCCTGGGGGGCACAAGGAGCTGCTGCCTGGGCGCCTTTGGGAATCCAGGACCTGCTCTTCATCCAAGGGCTGTGCTTTGTGCTCTCAGCCATAGCTGAGCCCGGCCCTGGGGACCAGCTGGTGTCACACTGCTCGGGTGACAGGCTGTGGGGAGAGGCATGGGCTGGGAACGGGAGTTTGGTTCAGTTCCATCATGTTTCCAATGGAGCTCAGCTTATAAATAGTTCAGGTCAACCATGTGCTTCTTTCTTTGACAGTTTTTTTGAGGCTGAGGAGCTTTGGGGTTTATATTTAGAAAGTTTCCTTTGCTGGCTGCCCCCATCTCCCTGCCTGCCAGGAAAGTCCAGCACGGGAGTCCAAAAGGTGCCTGTGTGCATTAACCAGGAGCCAGCACCAAACCTTGCCCAGGGCATGGCCTGGATGGAACCAGGACTCAGGAAAGCACAAGTTTGGGTGCTGAGCTGCCTCAGGGCTGGTCCTGAATGAGGGGGAGAATGAGAGGGGCCTTCTGGCCCAGGCTCAGCAGTGGGGAAGCAAACTGGGAGGTGGGATAGGAGTGGTGCTTGTGATAGTTTAGCATCTGGAATTCTTAGTGATGTTGCTGTGCTGCAATGCCTTTGTCTCCCGAGCAGGGTGGTGGTGGGTGCCCACTCTGCAGGGCTCGGGGGGCCTTTGCTCCAGGAGCTCTCCTCCAGCAGGTTTGGGGTGCAGACCCACCTCCTGCCATGGGCTGGGTGCAATGAGCATCCCAGCAGCACCTCCTGAGGGAGGGAGGACACAGGGACTGCAGGGGCAGAGCAGAGATGTTCGTGCTGCCGTTCAGGGGCTCTGAGCTCCAGACAGAGGAAGGGAAGTGAGCATGGGATGAGAGGAGCTTTAAGGTCCCTTCCATCCCAAACCACCCGGTGATTCCAGGATGTCTTTCAAGTGCAATGGTTATTATACACAGTTTTTTTTGTTGGAGACTTTGGCAAAGGTGACCACAGCAAAAGTAACCTCTGTCCCAAAGAGCTCCAAGTCTGGATGTGGAAGAAGGTGGAGGTGGCTGAGGGGAGGATGACACAGTAAATCAGGGAGGAGGAGGGTGTTCTCTGCACTTCAGTTCCTTATGAAATCCTTTTCAAGCATCTTGGTGAGTCGGAGCTGCTGCAGCCCTGGCTCTGTGTTTGCCCTTTAGTTCAGGCACTGGAACAGCCCTGGGATTGTTCTCCTGTTTGCTGTCTATCAGACATTCTCGTGTCTCCTGGAATATCAATCTGTCAGACTGCAGAGATTATTGGACTCACACTTGGAGCACCTGCAGCGCTGGCTCTTTATGTTTACAGGTGTGCACGTGCACACGGGAAGGATTTAGGAATTGCAGCGGATAACATCACTGAGCAGGCTGACTGAGCAGCACATTTACCCACAGAGCACGTGCTTTGAATTGCCCTGCCCTGACAGCTGAGGCTGGCACTGTGGGGTGCCCTGCCACACCTTGCTGTGGGGTCACAGTTCGCTCCCCCCAGATGGCAGGAGGGATTGCTGCAGTTCCCATTCTGTGTGGGAGCAAAGGGGAGCTGAGCTGGCAGGATCAGGGCAGGGCTGAGCAGCCTGGCCTGACAGTGGAGGCGGTCCTGCTGCGAGCAGAGGTTGGACCACGACCTCCAGAGGTCGGTTATTGTGTGAGCCCAGCTGTCCCCACAGTGCTGTGAGCCACAGGTACCCAGCTGTGGTGCCAACATCCCAGAGGGTTAGGGACAAGTGCTGCAGAGCCCCCCTGGCAGCCTGAAACTGGTGGCATCCCCCAGTGCCCAGTGCTGGCACTGGCAGTGGCGAATGTCTTCCCTGATCACCTGGATGGGGTTTGCTCTCGGGAAGCCTGTGGATGGCAGCAGGCTGGGGCAGGGGGTGGCCAAGGGGCTGGAGGTCATGGCTGGTCCTCAGAAGAGGCTGAGAAATGCCTGACAAGAGCCCTACAAAGTCCAAGCAGGGCACGTGTGAGTTCTGACATCTGGGCTGGAGCAAAGCTGTGAACAGCAGGGATGGGGGGCTGGAACAAAGCCGTGAACAGCAGGGATGGGGGGCTGGAACAGTCATGGAAGGACAAAGCTCTGTCCTTGCCATCTGGTGTGCAGAGCTGAGCTGTGCAGACCCCTCCTGCCCCAGGGAAGGGCTGCAGTTCCTCGGGTGGGTTTGAAGGCTCCCCTGAATAAAGTCCCAAGGAACGTCCTGTGAGGAGCTGCTGCCCAGCCAGGGCAAACAGGCCTTTCCCCAGCTCTTCAGCACATCCTGGCTCTGGCAGCTGCCTGGGGATGGTGCTGGGAGGGCTGGTGTGCCCCTGCCACTGCTGCCAGCCCAGCCAGCACCTCCCCGCGCTGGGGAACTGAAAAATGACAGTAATTTCCTGCCCACACCAACCAAGCAGAAACATTCCCCCGCGAAGTTTTATGGGGCTGCAGAGCCTGGAAATGTATGAAAGGCAGACAGGACTAATCAGCAGAGAGGGAAAAACTGATTGAGAGGAAATTAATGTTGTGGAACCTTGTGGAAATTTAGAAACTCCTCTGAAGACCCGGGATGTGATTCTGAGCTGACCCGCAGAGGTGGCAAAACCTCCCTGGATCCAGTTTGCAGAGCCCCTCACAGAGACTCTGAGGGGCTCCCAGTGGGCAGGAGCTGATGCAAAGTGGAGCACGTGGATGTCCAGCCACTGGAGTTCCCCTGCCCCAGTGACAGGAGGAGTCTGTCACAGACAGTGTGACTTTGTGGGGTGCCTCCAGGAGCATCCCAACCACCAGTGCTCCCTGGGGGCTCCCCGTGCTGCTGGTGGTGGGTCCTTCAGGGAATGGCACGGGAAGGGGTGTCTCACCCAGCCCCAGGGCACTGGCACTTGCAGACAGAAGTTTTCAGATGTCCTGGCATCCCACTGCAAGTTTTCTGGATGAACTCATTGCTAACCTTGCTAATTCATTGTGTTTTTTCATTGATAACATCCCTGTACCATGACTGCCTTTCCCCTCAGGATCTCCAAGTGCCTTTGAGACAAAGGCAGGTTTATTACCTCTGTCTTAGAGATGGGATTGGTCTGGTGTAATGGAGTTTTTTACACCTGGGTTAATTTCTTGAGACTCCCTTTATTGTTGCTGGAGAGAAACAGACACTTCTCCTCGTGCCATCCTAACAGAGATGATTAAAATAGGTCAGATGAGTGGCTTGAACATGTTGATGCAGTGTTTGTGATGGGCACCTCCAGGGAGAGGAGGGACAGCAGCGACGGCTGTTTGTCTAGAAGAGTATTCTTCTCTTTAACTGCCCATGCAAGATATTTATATCTAAATACTCACAGGCTCTTTCCTGTGCTAGTACGTGATGATGGATGGATAGATAACCTTTCTCCATAAAAATATACATAGTTAAGGGTAAATTTTTCATCGTCATCTCCAGCTTGCATTTAACAATTTATTTTCCTTGGATTTTTTTTTTTTCCTTCGGAATATTGTTGTGGGTGGAGAGATCTGACCTGTGTCTAACATAATATTCTTGGATGGGTTTTTTGAGTAATGGCACTGTTATTGTACAACCTCCAGCAAGAACAATTTGCAAAGTGTTGCAAACTTTTCCAAATGACCTGACAACAGCTCTCCAACCAAAGTGGTTTTACAGGGATCTGTTCCAGCACTGCAGGGCTTGGAAAGAGAGAGGGGGGGAAAAAAAGGCATTGGATGTCTGTGCAGGCTGCCCTTCAGTGCAGGTTTGTCATGCTGGGAAAGGGTTTGGGGCTCTGGGGCTGCAGCCCCGTGCAGAGTGGGGCTCGTGCACCCCTTGGGACCATGGGGAGCTCCAAGGGCTCGATGCTTTTGGAGCAGCCCAAACCTGGAGCCACAGGGTGTTGTTCTGCAGCCCTCACTGCCCTGCTGAGGCGCTCATGATTTTCTCAGAGGGTTTATCTTCACCCATGGCCATCTCCTACACACGGAGGCAGCAGACTCGTGCCCAGAGCCTGCGGGGACCTTGCAGATCAGAAGGTGGTGATGGCAGGTGCTGCAGCCTCCCCTGTGGGCACAGGGCTCCTCTGGGCCACCAGCCAGCCCCGCCACCAGGGATTCACTCCAGCCCATCCGCTTCAGACCCACTCTGGGTAAAACACAGGTCCCATCACCGTGAAATGAGGGAGAAGCCACCCCTGTGTGGGACCTCAGTGGCAGCTGCTGCTGGAAGGACTGAGCCCTCCACAGCAGGGCTTGGGCTGGGCTGGAGCCCCCGGGAGCCCCGCGTGGATTTTCCTCCTCCCAGAGGGGTTTGGGTCCCCCAGAGGGCTCAAGGGAGAAGGTGAATGTTCAGGACCAGCCTTGAATTCCCTGAGAACCAGCTGTCTGCCAAGACTTATGGCCCAGTGCCATGGCAGGAGGGGCTGATGTGGGACCCCTGTGCTGTCACGATGGGAGGAATCGGATACAGCATCGGGGTCAGAGGGGGTGAGACCCCGATGTTGTGTTAGGGGTGAGACCCTGATGCTGTGTTAGGGGTGAGACCCCAATGTTGTGTTAGGGGGTGAGATCCTCATGTTGTGTTAGGGGGTGAGACCCCAATGTTGTGTTAGGGGTGAGACCCTGACATTGTGTTAGGGGGGGAGACCCTGGCATTGTGTTAGGGGTGAGACCCCGATGCTGTGTTAGGGGTGAGACCCCGATGCTGTGTTAGGGGGTGAGACCCCGATGCTGTGTTAGGGGTGAGACCCTGGCATTGTGTTAGGGGTGAGACCCCGATGTTGTGTTAGGGTGCTTTGATGGTTATCAAAGGATGCAGGAGGGGCTTGCTGTGCAGGTGGGACAAGGAGGCTGTGGGGAGAGGAGGAGCAGGTTCATGGTGAGGGGGGAGGCAGAGTGGCAGGGGCAGTGATGCAGCACCCTGGGGATCCCAGGGGAGGGGTGAAGGGTGGGTTTGCTGCCTGTAACAAGGCAGTGACTGAAACCTCAGCTGGACCAGTGCTGGGCTGTGCTGGGTGCTGCACAAAGCCCCTCCTGGTGTGCCACAACCCACGGCCCCAGGGAGGTTGGCATCTTCCCTCTCAGCCAGACCCACCAAAACCCAGCCAATACCACCCTAACGAGGGGACAGGCTGCCTCACTAATTACAGGTGAGGAGCCAAGGGCAGGCAGGAAGCAACTCATCTGGGCTGGCAGAACAGATGGTTGGAAATGTCCCCAAATCACCTCAAACCTCTGGGTGGTGGTTTAGCCACAGGAGCCCCATGCTGATGTCCACCCCACAGGAACCTCTGCCCACTGCATTGCTTCATCCAGGGAGAGTAAAAAGTGGGGATACAAGTGAGACATCAAGTGTGGACCCCCAAAGATGTGGGACCAGCACCCCCTTGCTCCCCACTGAACAAACCTGGAGGCAGCTGATCTCCTGACTGTGCTCCCTTGAGGTGAGCCCTTCCTCCTTTGTGCTAGCAGGCTCCTCTGGAAGCTGTAAAATTGGCTTGAACCATTATTAAAATAATAGAGAGACCCACGAGGATCTTTAGGCAGGAGATCTTTAATAATTACTACCTCCAAGGCTCTTGCTACTTGGTTTGAACCAGGGTTTCTCATGCTATCCGAGTCCTGGAGCACAGCTCAGTCCATTCCCACTGGGCTGCCAGTGCCATGTGACTTAATTGTCCTTGATATTTTTCTAGTCATGTCAAGGGCTTCTTTGGAAATGTTATATAGCTGAGAAAGAGTTTATTATTTGCTGTCAGGGGGCAAATAACACCAGGGCATCTCTGAAGACATCTATAACATATCTGTGTAATGCGAAGGTTAAAATAAATCAGTAAAAAGAGCCACTCTCCTGAGGGCAATATACTGTAAAATATTTCATCAGAAGGCCTGGATATTATTGCACTAGTAATTAATCTTCCTGGTAATAGCAGGGCTTGTTTTCTCCTGCCATGGTATCTCTCTCAGTGTTTTCAGCAGCCACTAGATGTCGGGGGAAACTCTTTTGGCATCATTTTTGAGGCAATTCCTCCCTAAGTTGGGAGCTGCTGAGTTCCTTCCCTTGTTTGAGGTCCAGGGAAATGGCTGGTGTGGTTGGGAAGTGGAGTTGGCTCAGCATCTCAGCTGTGCCCCTTGGTTTGCAGCCCTGGCTCTCAGCTGGAGGGGCTGAGCACTGGCACAGTGACCCCCACGGCACTGACCAGCTTTCACCCACCACACACAGCCCTGTTCTGCTGGTACCACTCCTGGTTCCACCTGGGTTTAAGCAGGAGCTCTGGGAATGTTTGTGACCCTCCTGTTCTCAGCTCACCACGTGCTGTGACTTGATTCCTGTGACCAGAGGGAGTCATTTTTGTCTGTAAGATGAGTGTTGGGGACAAATCTTGTGCAACAAATAGATGTGTGCAAAGAGCCACGACACAAAATGGACCTTGGGAGCCCTTGCCTGGGGAAAGGTGGTGGGAGAAGACACCGTGTGGGTGGTTCTGGCATGCAGAGAGGCTGCCTTGGGGCAGATGTTCCCCTTGATCACACACACCATCAGCACGGACCTCCTCCCCAGGAAGGGTCAGACTCCTTCACCAAAGAATCCAGCAGGAAGGTGCCAGAGATCCACAGGTCACTCCCGGTCTCCAAGAGTCATTGCAACACATCTTTTTTTTCATTCAGGGGAGAGGGGGGGACAAATACAAACCCTGAGTCCCCCAAACGGAAATGCTCTTGGAAAGCTGTCCTGGACGTTCTCCCCATCCTGCCTGACCCCGCACTGCCTGACCCTTGGGCGAGAGGTGGCTGCTGTCAGCAGCTCTGCCCTCACAGCAGAGACCTGCCGAGGAGGGAGAGGGTGCTGGAAGGGAAGAGCTCAGGGCAGGAGGACGGTGAGGGGGCCCTGACATCTGGAGATGATGTAAAAGCTCCTGCCTGCCGTGTCCCCTGGCAGTGCCCCCTGCCCTTGCACCGCCTTTGCTGTCCTGCCCAGCGTGGGTCAGGTTGAACGTGGGGTTTATTCCCTGTGCTGGAGAACCAGAGCTGAGGGCAATCTTCTCCCTGGGTCGTGGTGTATTTTGATTCATCAGTTTCCTCCTAATGTGCATGGCCTTCCCATGGGAGGCTGAAGATTATAGAATCATAGAATCATTTATTTTGGAAAAGCTCTCTAAGATCATCAAGTCCAATTGTAACCCAGCACTGCCAAGGCCACCACTGACCCCTCTCCCCAAGTGCCACATCTACAGAGCTTTTCAATCCCTCCAGGGATGGGGACTCCATACCCACCTTGGGCAGCTGTGCCAGGGCTGGAGAGCCCTTTATGGGGAAGCTTTCCCTAATTTCTGACCTAGCCATGCCCTGGTGCAGTTTGAGGCCGTGTCTCCTTTGCAGTGCCCGTGTCTGGAGGGATGCAGTGTGTGACAGCCCTGCTGTGTCCAGAGAGTTCCCCGGCTCTCACGGCACAGCTGATCCCTCACCCAAACAGGAGGGGCCTTCCCCAGAGAGCCAAAGACTCGTCTCACTGCTTGGATCTCTTCCTGGAAACCAAAGGAAAATCACAGGCCAGGAGAGGTTGTTGTGGCAAAATGAGTTGAAGCAAAACCTGTTGTTTGCTGCAGAATTCCTTGACCATTTGGGATTCCTCCAAGATCCAACTGGACGTGAGGAACAGTGATAATTTCAGAGCTGTGCATGTTCCCAGAGTCTGCAGTTTCCCATGTCTCCTGCGTGATGGAGAGGGTTTCTAATGAGCTCCAGGTCAGCAGCCTGGGCTCCATCCTGCAGCTTCCAGCTGGTGAGGTGTTTGCAGCAAACACAAACCACTGTCCAGCCTCCAAAGGGCTCCCTTACCCATCACTTATCCAGTCTTTTAAAGGAGCTGGGAAGCAGGTGTCTCCTCCATCTGCGCTGAAAGGCATTGCACCTTCCCCTGGGCTTCCCTACAGAACAGTTTCCTCGGAGGAAATTTTCTTCTCCTGCCTTACCCTGCGGGTTTCTTTGCTGTTATTTCCCTGTGTCAGAGGTGATGCAGCAGGACCCCCGGCTGCACACACAGCCCTGTGTGCCCTGCACTGCATGAGTTCCACACCCCACACAGCCCTGTGGGAGGAGAAATCCCCCCAAGGAGGTGCATCTTGGATCCCACCAGGACCAAGCCGTGTTCCTGCACACTCCACGCTGGAGCCAAGGAAGTGAGAATTAATGTAAAAGTGCCCTCTCGTGGCAAGTGGAGCAGGAATCATTTGTCATCATTGTGGGGAAATCCACACTGTCACCCGAGCTGGGATTGTGTTTGGTTTCCACTCCTAAAGGAGAGGGACCGTGTCACCTTGAGTTCTTCATGTTGACCCACTCCAGATTGTCCTTCAAGGCACTCAGAGGATGCTGGGGTTGGTGTCCCTCACCCACACACAGCTGGGAGCTGGAACTGGTGGGCTCAGGGAGGCAAACGTGTCTCCTGTGGTCTGGAGTTGAAAGTCTTGCAGCAGGGTGGGCAGTGGAAAGCTCACACGGTCCCACAGCAATCCATTCCTCCTCTGTGGAGCCCTCACTGCCACGAGTGTCCTGCAAGGCAGCAAAGGCTCCCTCTGAAGGTGCTGATCTCCATGAGACCCTCAGGATGCTACTGCAGAGTTGTGATTGATAACAACACTGTGTTGGGGGGCTACCCTTTCAGGAAGCACCATGATGGGAATTATATTCACCATTTAAAGGCATTTTTCCCCTTCCTCTGGTGGGTTATCAGATTACAGGAAATGAGAGCAGTTTTGCTGCCTTATTATGAGAGATGGATGCTACTGTTTGGAGGGTTTGCCATCGATCTCCTTCCTGGCTCCTCAGGGGATGTGCTGCTCATTTGACGTGCACGGGCTTCCCAAAGCTCCCTCACCCTGCTCCTTCCTTGCTGGTGGATTTGTCTGCGCTTTGCAAAGCCCCAGTATTTACTCTGCTGCTTCCCCCAGCTTTCCCCTCCCAGCACAAACCCTCTTGCACAGAAAGATGGATCTCTATTTTCTTAAACGCTCAGGCAATTATGTTCATTCTGCAAGTGGTCCCAGAGGGGAGCTCTCCAGTCAGGCTGTTTCCAGCTGCAAATCCTTTTTCAAGATGCCAAGTGCCTACAGTTGACCTCTCCTCATCCTGGGCCACGCTTTGGAGGGCTCAGCATCTCCCTGGGCCTCTTGCTGGGTTCCAGCAGGGTCTGGAGCTCTATCCCTGTGCCCCCTCCATCCCTCCCTGGGGTCAGTGCCCCCATCATTGCAGCCCCAGGTGGACACAGCCCCTTGGGTCCGTGTCAACTATCCAAAGGGGAGCAGTAAAAGCCCCTCAGATGAGACTTGCTGTGCCATCCATCACCAGTTCTCCAGGTCCTGCCATCTGCCCCGCCAGTTCCTGTGCTTGGACTAAACCCTCACTCCCTGTCTGAGCCTGGGAGGGGGGAATCAACCACACTGGTCTTGAGGACAATGTGGGGGCCTTGGTGTCTCCTCTCATTTAGAGCCCCTTTCCTGCTCTGAGGTTTGCCATCATCCCAGCTCCGGGGTGATCAGTGTCCCAGGGCTGCAGGACAGTCGGACCCTGGGCCATTTGCCCTGAGTGACCAGCAGCAGTTTCATTCCTCTGAAGCCAAATTTTGCTCTCGGCATGCAAATGTTCTGCCTGAGACTCTGCAGTCCCTACAATTGGCACCACCAGTACTGGCATCACTGCTGCTGATTCCTTTGAGAATGCACGCAGAGTCAGTCCGGAGGAGAAAAGACAACACAGAAAGAGCTGTCTCTCACCAATACCACCCATGGAGACTTTCTGCTGTGCCTTTTGCAACCAGACTTGCCCATCTCACATCAGCCTCTTTAGCCATCAGCGCGCTTGCAGCAAGCGTGGGGAGAGCCCTTCCCAAATCTTTGTTCGTGAAGCCTGGCCATGATGATGATGGCTGAATGTGCATCCGTCAGTGGCAGCGAACCATTACCTGAAAGGATTTCTGTTTCCTGGTTTGGAGTCTCCGTGTCTGCTCCACGTGAACCTTGCTGAAGATTTTCCAGCATTCAGGGTGTTCACAACTTTTCCCCTGGAGATCTTCGAGGGTCTAGTAAGGACAGAAACCATAGAGCGGCCTTTCCTCAGTGGGCACATTCATATTGTCTCCCTCTTTACCCCTCCATTCTTCACAAAGCATGTTGGAACTCAAGTATTTTGGAGACTGCTGCTTCCCTGTCAAATTAGCTGGAAATTTGTGAAGGGGCTCAAAGAATGCTGGAGGAGAAGCAGACAGGCTGTCAGACAGATATACCCTCCCTCCCACAGGCTTCAAGAGTGGCTGTACAAACTTCATCTCCTTAGGATGCAACAAATCACTCCCCCCTTCGTCAAACCCTGGCAGCAAAGAAAAATTGCAGCCCTCAGTATTTCTCAGCAGTGGAGTTACGTCCTTATATTTTTCCTTTGTGATATCCTGTTTCTGCAGAAGAAGGAGTTGGAGCCTGAAACCCTGATTTTCTGTAATTCCTTTTGCATTCGCTTCAGGCTGGGGATTTCTGTGAAAAAAAGAATTGTGTAAGTGACTATACATTGCAAACAGTGGGTGCAAGGCAGTGAATAACAGGTGCACCAAAGGATCCTTGGGATGCTGTGTCTTGGCATAGAAGAGAGTCTTGGGAAAGGGTTGCACATGACATCTCTCTTTGAATCAGGGATTAGAATCATGGAATCCCAGAATGGTTTGGGTTGGGAGGGACATTGAAGCTCCTCCAGTGCCACCCCCTCCCATTATCCCAGGCTGCTCCAACCTGGCCTTGGACACTGCCAGGGATGGGGCAGCCACAGCTGCTCTGGGCCTTTCCATCCTCACAGCCAAGAATTCCTTCCCTATATCCCATCTATCCCTGCCCTCTGGCAGTGGGAAGCTGTTCCCCCTTATCCTGGCACTACACGCTCTTGTAAATAGTCCCATCTCTCCTTTGGAATTGGAGCCTTTGCACAGAGATTTAAACACTCCCTGCTTTCATGTCCCTGCATAATCATGTCTTGGCAGGTATTTTTCTGTCCATGTGACAGAGAAATATTGATTGCAAGGGAAACCACAAACAACTTTTCAAACGTCCAAAGAACATTTATTCTCTACTCTTCACCCTGAAAACACCACACTGGTCATCCTCCAGCCTGTGAGTACCAACACAGCAGTGTAATGTGCCACAAGGGAGGGGTAACAGAGACCAGGACTTGGCTGGTTCCTGGGGGTTCCCACACGGGCAGCCCTCCTGCCTCTGCAGGAAACGTGCTGCTGGAGGAGCACTCTCATGGGAGGTAATGCTGCAGCTCAAAGGCATCAGCAGCCAGAGGCATGCCTGAGCCATGGGAAGAGGGACCACAGCCTTCTGTGCATCTTCACAGCACCAGCAGCCTGGTCCTGCTTGGGGTGCCTTCTGAAATGCAATCACGGTGGTCCTGGGGTCCCAGGAAGGAGCCTGGTGGTTCACTCGGGCTGGAAATGGGAGCACACACCATGGTGCTGCAAGTCTGCCAGGTGGGCTGGAGCTGCTGCCAAGAGGTGCCAGTGTACCCCAAGATGGGGGCAGAGAGGTCCTGCTGCAGTGGTGGAGCTGCTGGGTCCTGCTGCAGTGGTGGAGCTGCTGGGTCCTGCTGCAGCTTGGTGCCCCCCTGGGTCCTGCTGCAGCGTTGGGGCTGCCGGGCCCT